>JAJTTV010000019.1:835221-932669 GCA_036971225.1 Arthrobotrys sinensis
TTTTCCTCTTCCTCCTGGATTAGATTACCACCCATATTTTACGAGCAACTTCAAGTCATACTTGTGAGTAATATACAACAAGATTGAAAGATATAGTGTTTGAGAGCTTAGGCGCACACGGGAAAGGCGTAAGAACCACGGCTCCCCCGTCAAACAAGCGTATCGACAACATATACCAGTAACAAAGTTTACCGCTTTGCCCTAGCTAGAGGCCATTCTGCCTCCAAAGGATCCCAAAGGTACAACTTATGCCTACAGAATAGTCCCGGGCACCGGTCAGAGCTCGAATCGACGCCCTCGGACACGAACAAAATCCCATCTCATTCTCCCGAGAGCCCAAATCAATTTCACTAGACCTGTCACAGGCTCTAAATACTCAATTCAACATAAGCATCGAGAGAGATAACCTCGTGGATGTTCCCAGTTAGACCCAGCTCTAGCTTCATGTTGTATCACCGGAGATATCCGCCTGATTCACCGAGCTGGCTCTCTGCTCAAGATATGTGAACGTTGAACAGCGACATACGCCAATTCACGACAATCTTTCAAGAAACAGGTCTTATATTGCGTATTTTACCAAACTGACTCAATTCTAATGTTTGAGTCTTGACCGAGGGCTCCCGGTTAGATCCGTCTATCATAGACGACTTTCTTGAACCGAGGGCGCTTCCCGTTACGACGGAGATGAAGAGCCAACGGCATGCTCCCATTTTAGCAACCGTCGACAAGGACCCTGATGCATTCATGGTAGCTAACAAGCCCAGAAAGCCAACGAAAAGGTAAATTAGCGCCGGAGATGGAAAGACGTCTACCATTTGACTTTGCTACCTAAAAATTCTCTTCAAGCTAGGTACCGTGAGATGCACTTCGGTATGTAGATGTCTCCGTCGTTGTCGCCGACGTACCTTTCCACCGGAGAGAAGATAGTTCATTCATTCGGAGATGACGAGCTCTTGACGCCAGCCACTAAGAGGGGCTTTTTTTTTTTTTTTTTTCTTATCACGACCATTCGAAACTTACCCAGACCTAGCCTGATTTCGGGATATACAACCATCGGACATACCTATGTTGTGATTTGATAGAGGCGGAGCAATAGCTAGCCCCAGACGATGATACCCGCACGTACATTTGTGTCGGAGTTACAACCTCAGGATAGGCAAATCTTCCATGACGGCGATTTTAGCATGCTCTCACAGAAGTTCTGTGCCACGGAGAATCTTTTATTTTATTTTTTTGGCTCATTCCTTTTTCTCCTACTACTCCCTAGAATCCTTGCCTTTGCCTTTGCCTCTCCATTGGGCTTGCCCAAGCTCCTTGTGCAACCAACGTAGGATCAAAGGATGTGTGAAGAGGTTAAAGTTTGGGGCCTTCAAAGGCGAGATATCATTCAAAAATTTTTACATTCTGTGTAGCAGTGCACGTGCTGTAGTTCTATAGAAGGTTCTCCCGATCGCCGCCCCTCGCGGTCATTGGTTCCCATCTATCGTTCCTCTGTCCTCCCGCTGATACGCACGTCGATATGATCTGAAGTAGTAGCACAAACGGGTCGACTTAGAAGCGGTGGATGGGGAATGGAGAGACACGGCCACGGAAGTTAAAGTCCTTGTGCTCTGTTATGGTAGAAACATGAAAGACAGCGGACCTTTAGAAAATGGGGTTGTACCCTCCACCATTTGTTTCCCTGCTCCCCCTCGCCTTGGGCAAGAGAACCGATCTGTGAAATGGTAGCACAAACAGTCCTACTCTAAATGCTGATATTCAACCTGTTATGGTATACAAAGTTCTGCTTTTGTCGTCAATGTGGTTTCATGTCACAAATTTCCACTCTCTTCGTGGGCAATCTAGTGTGCTATCATTTTGAAATGGAGAAAGCCCCCGAACAAAGAAATCGGTTTCAAAATAGCCCGTCCTCATAAGCACGATCTAATTTCCATCTTTAATTTTACTAAAAGCATGTTAAAATACTGTCGAAACAGGCAGGCCTATCGACAATGTTGGAAATAATCCAACAAAATCCAACACGTTCCAACCAGCATCCCTAGCCTCCGACCAGTCATGCATGACGCTGCTACCTAAGCAGAAACTGGAGAGAGCTCTGAAAGGAAGCCGGCCATACAGTGTTCTTTTGCTTGAATCGTCGTTTTTTAGACCGAGGTAGGCAATAGTGAACGAGGATTTTGCAGATGCCTGACCCGAATGACAAGTATCTGGGAACTGCCTTGTGGACGGCACACACAGACACACATGCCCCCCACAACCAACAAAGCTCGCGCTAGTTTGTATTCTGCATGCATTGGCCCATGTTGTGAGATTGTGATATGAGGCTGCATATTGGTGGATTATGATATGTAATATTTGGGATTGCTATATTGTCTTGGATATTGCGCTCTCTTAGAGCTCCATGTTGGAGAGGATGGAGGCTCTCTGGCCACGCGAGAATGACATGTTCGAGTTGAACCTGTACTGCAGATTTGAGTACCTCATGTTGATAGTGACACTGTCTTTGCCGATCAATGAGCTGTGGTATGTACCGAAAATTTAGTAGTGAGCACGAGTTTATGATAGCTGCGTATTAGGAAGTATCCGGAAGAATTAATCCATCCCGCAGGGTCATATACAGCATGCAAACCTTTTCTTAACATACGTACGAAAAGCAGAAAGGAGCAGTATGTGGGAGATTTCCCACTAATTCTAGGCCTTGGCCTACTTTTGATCGAGATCTCCGTAGGGCCGGCTGTAAGAGCATCCGTATCATATGTATCCATGTATCAGACGGGCAAACACACCACCAATTGCTGAGGGTAGAGTACCGTATCCGATGGATATGTCGCCATATTCGTGCGAATATTAGTTTGCATTACGTACGCCCTCTCGTGGCCCCAATATTTGGCGGCTAGAGAGCCTGAGACATTGGGATTCTCCAACATCAGATGTGTTCGCGGTTGTGGCACAGTCGATCCAAAACGGCGGTGTGATTTTCTGGACCACCAGTATATGTCTCGAATGGGAGGCTATTTGCGTAGATTAGCTTCGTTTCGATTTCGTACCCGTTTGACAGCTGCAGCTAACCAGCCATCGAGTCTCCAGAGCCAAGTTAACCCCTTGCACCGCCCGTGACCTCAAGGTTAATATTGATCCGCGCGATAAACTCCGTCTCTAATCATCCCGTTCGTCTCCGCTGCAAGGTAAGAATTTTACAGGTAAACTCAAGGTTTCCCGGGACAAACAACGGCCTTACGGCAGTTCGGTGGCGAATGGGGACAAAAGACCCGCTCGGGCACCAACGAATGAGAGTCTCGGACAGAGAGGGAATGGACAAGGGAACATGGGCACAGCATATGCACAAACGGCACACCGCATCACGAGTACATACTCCTCGACGATCCAGAGCATCGAAGCGCAACAGGGATGGACACCTGCATCGGTCACCGATGGGTGAGGGAGGGAAACAAGTTACAGATACGTATTACAAATCTAGGAGTCAAGGGGTAAGAAGGAAAATATCGAAAAATCGTTTGGTCTCTCATCTGCTCTCAACAGGCCCCGCTCTCATTCACCGTTTATTGCCCATTTTCATTCATAAACTTGCGGAGTGCAGCTGCTCTACTCACGATTGTGGTCCTCTTTGTTACATCTCCGCTGTTTCAGACTAACTGACACATGTGATCATATTCGTGAGCGCTTCTGGAAATTGAACGCCAGGTGAAATACCGGAGATACACATGTATACGTGATGTTACTGGTTTTGTTGAGATATCAAAACGTCTCAAACTACATATTTGACTCACAAGTGGTGGCATAGTTGACTACTCAAGCTTTCTTGCATGTGTCGGTAACCTTGAATTGGAATCGCTTGACCACTTTTTTTGCTTCTGGAGGTTCTTTTCGTGTTACCATATCGCATTGACCCTTACTCGGACATTGCACAAGGTGAGGTTACTTACCGATGAAACAACTAAGCATGTTGATTTTGGTCGTGGGGTTGCTTATTAGCCGTAGGCATTTAAGGTCATTGGTCTTAAATGAAAATATTTTATACTTGAAGTTCAAGTTTAGTGGAAAGTTTAAAGCCAATGGTGGATATCTCTTTGGTCTATGACCCCTCAGCGGGGTAAAATATCCAATTGGTTGCCACCGAGAGGGGCCAATATGGTTCTGCGAAAGCTATCACATGCACCCCGAGAATGCGACCCGTTCGAAAGGTGAACCAAGGAATGTTTCTAGAATCCAGTCTATGCTTTAATTTTCCGCCTGGTAGCGCTATAGCATCAAGCTAGGGACTAAATTGCGTCGCGGCATTTAGAAACGGCTATCTCGGAGTTACCCTCGAGCACTATTGCATGTGCTGTCTGATTAGTGCCTGTCTTCTATCCTCAACCGGGCATCACTTGGAAATAGCGCTGTAGCCTCGACGAGGCAAAGTTTCGTCGGTCATAGCTGCGACCATTTAGCTGCTGGTCTCGCGGATATCGGAACTGATATATTCCTAGCTTACCTCTACTCATGTAACTAGCCAATGGTTGCCGAGCTTTTCCCGTAATAGAGAGTCTAGAAATATTTTCGGATTGCTGCCGAGTATTCTCGAAAACAAAATTTCTGAAGATGCGTTCCTGCCAACTGCGCGGGGTCCACTGCCTGAAAACCGTTATCTGATGTATGACCTTTGGGAAGTTTTATCCTGCATTAACTGTTTAAAGTGAATCTCCACTAAATACTTATGTGGCAAACTTCTGGACAATACTCCAGTAGAGCTATCGTATATGATTTCCAAAGCCTCGATGCTTCTGCATGTCACCTCTTAGCAGGGGTGGAAGCAATGTAGGGAATCATGAAAAAGCGCGGTGATTACATAAACGCAATTTGTACATACCTATGAAATTCAACCGTAAATTTGCGGCGTTTGGAAGATGGCCGTATGATCGTAAGGTCTGACATGTAATCACGGCAGTTCGTTGAGTGCCGACAGCGAAGCTATGTCAGTCTACACATTGGATCCGTGGAAGCTTGAAAAGCGGATAGCCGAGTAGTATGTAAACAACATACGTACTAAATATTTAAATCATTCACGCATTTTAATTCAGGTCTAGGAGGCCTACTCAAGTCAATATTCTCATTTACACTAGTATGAAGTACCCTGAACCTTTTTGTGAAATCTCGATGCCATCGATGGCTCGGTCACATCCCGCGTTGAGGCTGTTGGATTCTTTGTCAGCAAAAACGCCAAATCTTGTGTTCCTGGTCATGAGGCTTATGGGGATGTGCTCCACCACCAGACACCCCATATCGTTTAGACGAAAAGCTTCAAGTTCAACGGATCCTCCAACCCCGACCAAGTACTAGACTATGAAAGACTGTTGATGGTAAATAATGAAGGCCTCTTCACAGTTGTCGCCACTCTGCTCTTCTCTCAACCCGTTTGACTCTCACCAGCCCCGCGTCCCGTTGTGTATTCCGGCATGACGGGCGACGAACGCCCCACCGATATCGATGCGCCGTCGCAAAATGTGAACGATCGAGGACAGGGGGAGGAGGAGCCGTATAATCGGCATCGCGCACCACATCATCACGAAAATCCGACTTTTAGAACACTTGCTCATGATCTATCAACCGATCCGACAGACTTTGAGGGGCAGGCCGTTTTGTGGGATGGTGATGGGTTCGAGGATCCAAAGAAGAAGAGCAAAGGCTCAAACGCCGTCCAAGGCGCTTCAGCTGCTGGAACTGTAAGCACTCTCGAGCCAAGCTTTAAACATTGATGCTAATATGGATATATGTATAGCGCGCGATTACGATGCAACTTGTGTCGTTCTACTTCCGTTATCCAGTCAAGGCCTTTATGAGGCTACGTATCGAGTGCGTTTGCCGTATCCGTCGCTATGTGCCTCTGGCGGCATTACCAACTGCATACGAGGAGGGGTTGTGTGGCTATTTTGCTGATTATGGATGGGTGTAGCTACATGGCAGTTGCTCGCGCGATAAATCCACAAATACAAGCAAATGCTGCTTGGACGATACATCAATCGACTCTTGGTGTTCTCGCATATGCGGTTAGGACACATGGCTGGCGTTTTATCCCAAACCAAGGTTGGTTTTCGGCTAGGTTCTGAGAAAAGACGCCTGCGCTAATTCGGTCTGGCAGTTCTACCACCATTATTAGCGAATACGTCCATGGGAGTTATCCTATATACGTCATATTTACAAATCCTCCAACATCAATATCCGCCGGCTGGCCATGCAACGAAACGTGCATACCCCCCGCCTCCATATTGGGCGACATTTACAGCCGGTGCGGCTGCTGGTGCTCTCCAATCTCTGTTCGCTGCCCCGTTGGATGCTATCAGTTATAGATTTGATATAAATGTGGGTGCTTATTTGCCAAACTATGGCACGGTTCGACACGAGCTGATGACGGAGTATAGGAACTTACAAAGCATGAAAACATATCGTTTTGGAGGTACGGACACCGAATTCTCGGTGAAATAGGTTTGCATGGGGTTTTTGCGGGCTACAGCTTGAGCCTAGCAAAGGAGTGCCTTGGATACGGCCTCTTCTTTTCGACATTCGAGTACTTTAAACAGCAGATGTATTACAAGTGGCTTAGCCATTATTATGGTCATAGACACCGTTATCTGCACCCATTTGGGACGAAGCCATCAGACCCGATTACGATCATCCGGCCCCACTGGTCCCTGGAACCGATGTTTCTTCTCGGTGCCGGCGCGTCGGCGTCGTTCGCATCACATGCTGTGTTTTATCCGCTGAACCAAATACAAAATGCTCACTTGAAACAGCTGGAGTTCATCGATCGCTCAAATGCATTGGCGGCAGCAGGGCTAAAAAAGCACTCCTACGGCTGGTGGACGCGGTATTCACACGCATACGAGCAAACCTACAAAGATTGCAGGGAGTTGGCAGTTTTGCATGGCGGCTGGAGACGGTGGCTCTACAAAGGATATCTGATGAATACTATGAAGAGCACGCCGAGCACAGCTGCGGCATTGATAGTTTTCGAGCTTGTGCGGCGAAAGTTCGGCGAAGAAGTCGGGCTGGCATCGATACAGCACGACGGATTTGAGATTGTACTGTAGGAAGTTGAAGGATATCCCCATTCGCGTGAAATGATTGTTAGAACATACTACGCAAGTATAAATATATATTTCCTTGCATTTGCCCGATACCC
Source organism: Arthrobotrys sinensis (assembly GCA_036971225.1). NCBI lineage: Eukaryota > Fungi > Ascomycota > Orbiliomycetes > Orbiliales > Orbiliaceae > Arthrobotrys > Arthrobotrys sinensis. Next base: position 842,402 of record JAJTTV010000019.1, read on the forward strand.
ACTCAACTCTTGTTCCTGTATATCGAGATACCCTGCCTGTTGACATCTATATCTATACTACATATCTTATCACCATCTATCATCTACCATTTATCATCTATCACCTATCAAACCAACATGCAACATCTGGCAGCTGGCGCGGTGTTTCGCGGTCTGGGAAGCCCGTCCGGCACCCGAAAATGGCAGCGCAGCCCTGCTGATTGGCCAGGTTTCGTCTGAAAGACCTTTGCCGGGCTTCGCTTGTTTTGTTTTGTGATAATTTCCGCGCAGGCCACGGTGCCGAGGAATGGCCCCTTAACTCCTCCCAAACTCTCAACCAGAGCTATCCACCCTGGTAAATAATCATAGCACTGCTGGCTAATCCATCCTGTTTCTCTCTCCTCTTCTTCTCCATCTTTTTTTTCCTTCTCGGGAGTGAAGGTGGCTTTTCCCTCTCAACATTCAAGATTTGACTTTTCAACACTCATTTTTATTCCTCTGGCGCATTGTCGGCTTCCATAGCCCCGGGCAATTGAACCTTGGCCAAAAATGACTTCACGGGTTACTCGCTCGCAGACGGGCAATACACCACGGTACGGAAACCCCAGTTTGTCTCGTGTGATTGATTGATGTGTGCGCAATATGTGATCTGGTTGACTGAGAGTGGATATCTTGCGCTTCTGCTGTTTATAGAAGACCTGAGAAACCAGGTTTCGTGCCGACCCCTGGTCGCAAACGCTCAATGTCACCCGTCAAGAGGATCAAGAAGATCTATGACAGTGATGAATCGTATGAGAAGCCGGCTGGTCCAAACGCCGGCCACTGGCACCATAATGAGGCCGTCGAAGATGAAATCAGCGATATTCCGCCAGGGATTAACGACCGCATCACCCCGATCCCTTCGACTAGTTTTGATATGAAGGCAGCCGGAAGTGTCGAAGCGGTCCACCCGCACAGCGATGACAGCACTGATCATGTTGACTTCGGTGGTGCTCCTGGCGTCACAGCCATGATGATTGGATTTCCTCTCCTCATGTGGTACATGTGGATTGGTCAGGAATACTATGGCGGAAAATTCCCAACCCCGGAGAAGGGACAGTCTCTTGTTGATTTTGGCAAACACATGTTTGAGCTTGTCAAGGAGGTGCGTTTTAATATTTCCACCTGATATGAAAGCACAATTGCGTCCAAGACCTTAAGGTATGCATACTAATTTATATCATTCGTGTAGGGTGCTTATCCAAGCGCCAAGGCCTTCGCCATCTACTGGGTCTTCTTGATCGCCCAAGGTATCCTCTACGTTGTCTTGCCGGGTATCTATGCCCAAGGTAACGCTGTTCCATCTCTCGGAGGCAAGCGATTGACTTACTTCTGCAATGCCTACCTCACCTTCTGGGTTACCTGCGGAACTTTCGCCTTCCTTCACTACTTTGATATCTTCCCCCTCCAGACTTTCATCGAGGAGATCGGTCCTATCACCTCCGTTGCCATCATCTCTGGTTTCCTAGTATCAATCGTAGCCTATTTTTCAGCTATTGCCAGAGGGGTTCAGCATCGTATGACCGGATCGTTCTTGTACGATTTCTTCATGGGGGCCGAGTTGAATCCAAGAATTGGAATCATCGATATGAAGATGTTCTTTGAGGTCCGCTTGCCATGGTTCTTCTTGTTCTTGACCACCGCTAGTACAGCGGTCAAGCAACACCAGGAGTACGGTTATGTTAGCCCTCAGGTCTGGTTCATTCTTCTCGCTCATTTCTTGTACACCAATGCGTGTGGCAAGGGCGAGGAGTGCATCGTTACCACCTGGTAAGCATTTATTGGATTGCTCTATATGCCCAATGACTAACCGGCTGAAATCTAGGGATATGTTTTATGAAAAATGGGGCTTCATGTTGATTTTCTGGAATATGGCCGGTGTCCCATTCACCTACCATCATTGCACTCTCTGGTTGGCCAAGCACGACCCAGCGGAATACAACTGGTCGACCGGCTTCCAGGCCACCCTCTTTGTCACCCTGGTCTGCGCTTACTACGTTTGGGATACCTGCAACAGCCAAAAGAACAACTTCCGCAGACAACAAGCTGGAACTTTTGTTGACTACAAGCGCTTCCCTGCTCTCCCATGGAGATACATCGAGAACCCAAGTTTCATTAAGTGCAAGAACGGAGGCACTCTCCTGACCAGCGGATGGTGTATGTCTGGACTTCCTACCCCTCTAATATTGCTTAGTCACTAATGGTAGTTCTTTAGACCGATGGGCTCGCAAGATCCACTACACCGTTGATATCATCATGGCCCTTACCTGGGGTTTCAACACTGGCTTCTCGTCGCCATTCCCCTATTTCTTCCCAGTATTCTTCGTGTATGTACCTGTCCACTTGTGGCTATGACGAACTTCGCTAACAGAGCCATCTAGTTGTGTCAACATTCACAGGGCCACCCGTGACATTCAAAGATGCAAGGCTAAATACGGAGACGTAAGTAGTACCGTTAATTTTCTTTTTCTCGAAAAAAACTGCGCATCTATCTATACTAACACACCTGGCAATATAGGACTGGGTCGAGTACAGCAGACAATGCCCGTACCTCTTCATCCCCTACATTTGGTAAATTCTCGAGTTCTCGCAGAGACCGCCATATTGCGAATATCATGTCTGGGATAGAATATTAGACAACCATTTCGTGCAATCGGCTGCGGACCGTCAATTGATGCAGCCGAGCCATAAGCTCGAATTCCTTTCATTGTACAATAATTTCTCTGCGCATCCCCTTTAATAATACCTTTGATGGGGTGGACGGTGGATCGGAATTAGCGATGTTTACATGGCGGTAATGATGGATGGAGGATAACATAATGGGAAATATTAATATTAACCTTAATACATTGAACTTAAACGGGTCTTTAGAAAGCGTAATAATGCCCGCCGGTGCGCATCGTCTACGTACCTGGCCCCGTATCTAGGGTGTTCCGCAGAAGATGTTGTATTTTGGGCCAGCCTTGTGTTGCAGTGACGTCTTACCTCTACACCTACCCGCTCTCTTCAAGGAACATCTTCCACGATTTAACGATTTCCACGTGCCTGCCCCTCTATATTGGGGCCGAATTTGCGCAATATGTCCGGAGCAAGGAATGATACTCTGGCAGCAGCCCTTGATGTTGATCCAGCGCAGGTTACTGTCTCCTCAATCGGAGGGGGCTCCGGTTTTGCAAGTACTCTGCATGTTCGATCTGGCGGTAAGCAATTCTTCGTTAAGACGGGTGCCGGAGAGAGTTCTAAGGTTATGTTTGAAGGTTAGATATCCTAATCGCCTCAGAGTTTATAGCAATAGTTAACACCAGTTATGTGTATTGTCTGCGGGGCAGGCGAATATGAGTCTCTGAAAGCAATACATACTGCTGTCCCGGATCTATGTCCTCGACCAATTGCACACGGAGAGTTGCAGAAGGGTAGTTATTTTCTTGCTACGGAGTTTATTGAGCTCGGGGGTGGTGGCTTTTCACGGCGACGAAGCAGTAGTGGCGGGAATACCCTCGCTGGACAGCTTGCAAAGTTACATTCGAAACGGGCCCTACCCGATGATAAATACGGGTTTCCCGTAACTACTTGCTGGTAAGACTGCTATATTTTCTATAAACTTTCATAGTGTCGGAAATGTAGCTCATGGGAGAACCCGTACAATTATATATACAGCGGAAGCACACCACAAGACAATACCTACGAAGACAGCTGGGCCACTTTCTTCGTGAACCGTCGTCTATTACCTATCCTTAGGGCTTCCATCGAATCTAATGGTCCACAACCAGACCTGACGAACCATGTCACTCGAACAATTCCCATTGCCGAATACTTACTCTCCCGTTTATCACCACCGGCGAACCAACCCGTTGTCGTCCACGGTGACCTTTGGTCCGGAAACCAATCGTACGGCTCAATCCCTCCACGGATTGTAAACCCAACTCCCGTGGTTTACGACCCTTCGGGCTGCTACGCTCCAGCAGAGTATGATCACGGTATCATGACTATGTTTGGAGGGTTCGATAGGGGTTTTTGGCAGGAATATGAAGTGGAGGTACCTAGGGGCGAACCAGTGGAGGAATACGAGGACCGGGTTAGTTTGTACCGTTTATATCATACACTAAACCACTTTGCATTATTTGGAGGGAGCTATAAAAGCAGTGCAATTGGAATCATGACGAAACTTCAGAGGAAGTATGCGGATAAGACCAGCGATCCATAAACTGATGGATAGTATCCAGTAATACTAGGGCTCTAGTTCAGTAGATACCAATACAGGTAGTTGCTTGGTTACGATCCCATTGATCTAGCGTCACATCAACTAATTGGGTGGAAGCGCCGGCAGTTGCGCATTAAGAGGTATCCAGATGCGTATAGCTCGATCCATGGTACTGTCTACCAACCATGCTGGATTGAGATGGTCTGCCAACGCGTCTCCCTTGCAAATCAATGGATGAAGCCAGGGATACCGTCTGCAGACGGATAAAATTAGTAATAGTAATAGTATACGGGCTATCTGTTCCACGCCCTATCGGTTATAATCCATATAATGCGGTGTAACTTGGGGCACCGTCAAACGACATTGCAGCAACCATCAACACAAAAGATATGCCCAGGCGACGACATCGATATAGAGTTGGGGAGGTATGAAGGGGTAGATGGGCAGGGTTGTCCCGTGATGTAAAAGGAAGTGGCTGTTCATTATTATCTTTCATTGAGGAGGAAAAGGTCAGGATATGGTATCTCGCGCTCAAATACAAAAATGGAAAAAAACAAACGCCGGCGCACCGAGGGAGAAAAGAAAGAGTGAAGATAGATGTAGCTTCTAGTTCGTCGCAATATGCCACTTAAAGTATGAGGGCTTGGGTTACCCTCCCCCCTCGGCCGCCGGCGTGGCCGCTTCACCTTGGGCATCCTCTTGGCTGCTGCCAGCATTTGCGGTACCTTGCAAAACATGGGATGATCTCGTTGGAATGTTTGGTGATTCCCTTGACATGTCGGACCCAGATATATTATTCGAGCCAACGCCACTGCTGCCCTCATCTAGCAATTCATCTGTAGAGCTTTCAGATTCAGGACCCTCTTCAAATCCCCAGCCATCTCCCATTCTTCTAACGAGGCTCGTATAGTACTCCCTCAACACTTCGGCCTGAGGCACTATCCTCCATCCAACCCGGTTTAGGAATTCTAATTCGAGAACGTTCAATTCTCTCAAACTGATACCTCCGACTCGAGCGTAGAATGTATTTGTACAGAAGCTGTCACAGAGACCCTTCGAAGAAACCGTTGCGGCCGTGATAAGAAATCGATGAACGGTTAGGGATGAAATTGTGAAAGCCGGGTAGTGATTGGAGAGAAGGTCGATATAATAAACCATGCTTAGGAGGGTTGATGGCTCTAGTGTCGTATGCAGTGCAATCCGGTGCAGGTAATCCGTAATTGTGATGGTGGGAGGCGCACTGAATAACCTTTACCGTCAGTCCTAGTTCGTATCGGTTTTCAGACACACTAACGAGGGACCATTTGTTCAGAGGGAGGAGCAAGATAAAAATATACATACCGACTGTGGAAACGAGTCAATCCGCCCTGTGTAAGCGGAATCCCATCGTTTAGAGATACAAGCTGATTCAACATGTCACTAATAAGGACCACCAGATCGTTCATGGCACACAGTTGGTAGTCTCTAGGGACAAGTTTCTTCGCAGGTTGCATAGGTTTTACCCGTTTTGAAGGTGATCCGAGCGTTAGTGGATCTAGGGATGTTTCGTTCGGATTTGCACTGCTGGATGATGTGTTCTGAGCCTGGGTTTGAGGAGTCCGAATGGAGGATTCAGCGGCTCTCCGTAAGAGCGGTGATTGTCGTATCCGTGGCGACGATGTCGATGATTGGGTTGATTGACCTGGCCTCCTCAATGGGCGAGGGGATGAACGAACTTCTGGGGCTGTGACGCTTTGTGGCGATGTTGCAGAAGTTGTAGGATTAGAATTGAGCGCCTCGGAACTCAATGGCCGCTTGAGTCGAGGACTTGTGACGGACGATGCACCTAGGTTGGAGACCGAGGTACTCGGTGAGGGAGCAGGGGGAGGTCCCATCGGAGTCGCATTTGGAGAGACTTGTCCTGAATGCGACGAGTGGCTACGCCCGGAAGCGGATCGTTGGGTTCGTGGTGACATGTGCTGGGATTGTGGTATGCGGACCTGTTGAGGAGACGGAGGTGGCGATGAAGAGGTTGAGAATGGGCTAAGGGAAGGCGACATAACCGTTGACATGCTTGAGGATAGAACTGGTGGTTGCGGCAGCACCAGGGCGAACAATAGCGCAGGGGGGTGGTTATGTAGTATATAAACAATATATGTGTATGTATATAAATATAACGAGGTCACCGAAAGGTGCGGGCAATGGGCTGAACAAAGCGGGAAAAGGAAAATCCAGCCTGCTGAGCTTCAAGCCTGTGGAATAGATATTAGAAGAAATGCTTTAAAGAGGTTGCTTAGCCTGAAGCTCGGTATAGACTGATAGAAGGTGGAAGCATCTAATACTGTATGCAGTAGATGTATGTCAAGGGAAAAAAAAGACACACTGAAAAGAAGAGGAGAATGGCCAGGACATGTAGACATACGGACCCTACAGGAGTACAATAATGCAACTTCCCAAGTACCCTCTCGCTGCTGCTGAAATTGTTCAGTAAAGGATGAGCTGCAAGCCAACGTCGGCTGAAGCCATTCACATAGTATGACCGAGAGGGCCCTGGGTGACCTGCTCTGTCTGCAGGCGTTCACCGGATCTCCCCCGACTGGTGCAGCTGCAATTCCAGTGGCTCACATATAAACGAGCATCGGAGTAACGAAGGGGGCTGCGGGTATCGTGTATCGAGTCCACCTGGGGGGCAAAGCGATAGCGGCCGGCCACAGCTTGGGGTGTGGTTGTGTTGTTTGTGTGTTAAGAGCAGCGTTCGTCTTCTCGATAGAAGGGACGGTCGTGGGATCAAAGTCTAAGACGGCTGTAGGCTGGCGGCTGTTGTGAATCTTTGAATCAACCTTGTGGTGATGATGCGAAGTACCGTTGGGTAGGCGGCGGGTCGGTGGAGAGGGGCAAGCGAGTTATTTATATGCCTTTGTGCTGATATTTAAGATGTCGTCAAATTGGTAGAGCTCCGGAGGGTCCTGTGGATGGGTTGAAATTTTGTGCTAAGAAAGGTTTTACCGGGATGCTCTGGCGAGGGTTGAGTACACCCGGGCACTAGCCAGTGGCTGTTTATATGTAGGAAGGCAGCAGCAGCAGCAAAAGATTGTGGAGAAGAGACGCTTAAATGATACTTGTCAATCACGCAACGGTAAGAGTTAGGACGGACAGGCTCTTAGACGAGCGAGGTGGAGGGGTGATATGTGAAATGAAGCTGACGAAGCAGAATTGAATAAATTCAGAAAGAAGGAAAAAGAAAGGAGGAACGACACTTCGACTGACTGACTGACGTGCTAACATCAAAGAGGAAGAAACTATCGAAGCGGGCTTGCGACAGTTCACACATTATTCCTGGGCATCTTAAGCCGAATGGATACGACCAACGACGGTGATCCAGCGAATGGCCTCTGTGGCTGCATGCTCGAGAGAGGCCATGCTCGCGGCAGCTTTGTCACCGGATTCCCAGGCCAAGGGTATCCTCTTCGACATAGATCGAAGCATCTGTATCAGGCACCCTCGAGAAGAAACAGAATTTTCAACAGAGTTGCGCGCTAGTCCGAAGAAATTTCCTGGTGTCAAGGCGGAGCCCGTAGCCACCTGTGGAGGAGCCGACCAATATCCCTGCGAGCCATATATGCACATGTCGCCGGCATTTTACTCCATTGCAACAGAGAAATGCACGATTGAGGAGATGCTGTTAGATAACCTGTTATTAATTCTGAGCACAAAGCAGCATCTAATGCGCGAATCGGTGTGCTTTCGCATTGTGGTTTACGTTTGTGCATCTGTGTGTTCGAACTCGATTCGGCTGGGGGAGGGACCCAGCCAATCGGCGGCCCTGGATGGAAAACGTTGCCGGCCAACACTCCGGAAAGCGGAATGGAACCCTGGGTGAGGCCGTCGAACTGGAAGGCAAGCTAAACAAAGACGGTCGAAGCACGGGCTGACGGACTTGGGAGCAACAACCTTCCTCACCAGCGATCTTGATGTTCCTTCATCAGTCGGGTAGTTTTAACCCCTTTGCCTGGGTTCCCCATGGTATTTCGAGGGAATGACCGGTGCAATCCATCACCAACCGGCAAAATCTCGAGTGTCTAGGTTATCAAAGTTTTCGGTAGTGGTATCTGACACCAGCTCGTGCCCGAATGATAGCCAGTGACTGGATGGATATATTGAGCAGAGCTGCCAGGATCTCAGTTGCAGCACTGTATAATCGGACTTTTCCTTATTGCATCCAGGTATCAAATCATGTGGTCGAGAATGTTTTGGGTCTTGAATTTCTCAAAACAAAGCGTCATATTGGAAGTTTGTGACCGATTGACACCACAGACGATATGGTGTGGTTTTTGTGGGGATATATGCATGCTGGGACTGATTATTTCAGATACGCAAACAAAGTTTCTGCTGCCGAGGAACGAGGTCGTCTCCAGCTCGGTGGGTCTTGGAGCTTAGCCGTTGACTCAGGCAGGCAGGCAGGCTTGGATTTTGATGTCGCATGGTCACGTCCCAAAATCTGAAAAACGGCGTATTTGATTATATGCATGGCCTGTGCATATCTCCACTTCATCGATAGACGTGGATTGAGAATTGTGGAGTCCATGGCAGCCTTGTCCGATATTGACGCCTCCCAAGCCAGTAGTTTCGCTTGTCGGATTTAGTTTGTTGACTGCCTGGGCTCAAAAGTCGTCTGCCTGGGAACAGTGCAGCGGCATATCATACCTGTATGTCAGGCGAGCTTGGGCATATAATTCTGTGGTTCTTGTCAATGGGCTATTGGGTCCTGTAATAACAATAACCATTAGCTAGACGTCGGCGGAAGTAGTCGATAAGATCTCATACGTACATCCATACATCCATACATACATACATACATACACTTACGTATCTACCTGATGGTGGGTTGATATGGATTGACCCTGGATTGATCATGAGTGGGTGCGGCTCCGCGTGAAGTGAAACGTGGGTGAGGGAAGTATGGCAGGCACCTTCAAACATGGAGCTAGCAAGGGACTGCCTGCGCATGCGCTTTCCGAACGGTACGTACCACGCTTACACCTTCCAATCTACAGTCCACAATCTACAATCTACAATCTACAATCTATGAGGCGGCGAAGCCATCACCGGACCCATATCCAATCGTGCAGTCGAATCCCCCAGCCTGATCCTTAGGATCAAGATCCGGATCCTCGTTGCATTGTGGCACCAGTACCGTCCATTGTTGCATATCCCAGCCTGCTGGGCAACAAACCCGCAGGTTCAGGTTTTTTTTGCCGCTTTTCCCTGAACACCCGAATCGCTGGACCCTCGATCGAGAACACCAACAAACTTCATCCTCCGGCCAGAGCAGGCTTCCTCTAAACCTTTGCCGGTCTCAAGATGGCTCCAGGTTCTCACTCTAGCGGTCCACGCCTTCTCGACGCGATCCGGGTGACGGGTACCAGACAGGAGACCCTCCACACTTTAAAGAATGTTATCATCGGTCACGATGAGCAGAAGCTAGACTATGTCCGAGCCGGCCTTGTCGACCTTTTGCTACAGATTCTAGAGGAGGAATCGGGTCATCACCAAACCAGGGCGAAACAAACTCCCGTCGTTGAGACAGATGTGGTGATCATACTTGGAACTCTGGCCCGAGGTAACAATCATCTGGATTTGGTCCGATCAAACGATGGGCTCGGAAGGCTGACTTCTTATCATAGGCGGTTCTGTTTTCCTAGCTACAAGCCAGCTTGAAAGGCTGGTACCACTACTCCTAGACCTTCTCGAATCGCAGACGTCGCATACACCGCTCCTCGAAGCATCATTGCGAACTCTCAACTGCATCCTATCGCTCCCAGTCGCGAATCAAAGTCCCGAAATTGTTTCCATTGTCCAAAACCATCCTTCCACTCTCCGTTCGATATCCAATGTTCTCAACAATTCCGCTCCCGGTCGCAACTTCGCTTCCTACCAAGCTACTCTCCTTATACCAAAAACTTGTACGACAGGGGATAACCGATGGCAGGACTCTCTCGTCGAGTCGGGCATCTTTGGTGCTTTGATCAAGAGATTGGAGACCCTGGTCAAGGCTGTTGAAGTCTCTCGTATCGGAAAGGGAAACGGACTTCTGAAAACCGAATCCAAGGCGTATATAGAGCGGAACCAGTTGTCTAAGAGTTCGAGCACTGTTTCCCTACGATACCCACCAAATCTAAGACGAAACCTCGAAAGACCACCTACTTCCGAGCGCATTTCGATACCCCCTTCCTCGCATATAGCAGGCCTTTTAGGCGCAATCGCATTTATCATCCGGGGAAGTAAATTCAGGGCGGATCAGTGTCTATTCGCCAGTTGTATTACGGACATATTAGGTGAAGAAGCACCATCGGAAGCGCATCGCTCGCCGCCGTTGTGGAGGGACTCGAAACTGCCTGACGACTCCCAAGGTAATCCATCCGGTGGATACCACTATGCAGGGCAGGATTTCCCACCTCTATCGCCAAGTTCTGAAAGGCAAAATCGAAACACTTCGTCAGGGAGTGGTCTGGGATCCTCACACGCCCACGCCGCCACAGAGCACTCGCTCGACCACGAAAGATTAAAGATCCCGCAAATATCGCACCTTAGGTTCGTTGGGGAAAGAGATAACGATCCGGAATCACCATTGATCCAGTGGTTGATTACATACATCAGGGGCGAGGAGGACTCTCTTGCAAGACTCACTGCTATTAGTCTTCTAACGGATTTTGTGCAAGCGGGCTGTGTTTCAAAGCGCCGAGTTAAGAAACTCGGATCGCTGATTGTTCCAATGCTCGTCCGATATCTAGATGAAGTTGACACCAGCACTGTAGCTATTACGAAGGTGTATGAGCAAGGCTTTCAGGCTCAGGAGATGGAATGGCTGATCCGAGAGCAAGCGCCTACGATACTTGCCACCTTGTTGACGGATAATCAACGTCTGCAAACTGCGGCTGTAGAGGCTGGTGCAATCAAACGCCTCACGGGCATGCTAAAACGAGCATTCGATGCCATCCCTGGTTCGGACGAGAGCGAAGGCCTTGAGAGTCATGAAATTCTATGGAGGGAAAAAGTTCGAGCTCATCAGATCAAAGTAAGGGAAGGGACTCTAAGAGCTCTAGCGGCGATAGCGCTTTTCGAGGACGACCACCGGAAAAAGATCATTGAGAGTGGCGCTCTAGGTTTCGTTGTTGGAAGTCTCACGCCGGAGAAGGCACCAGAACCCGTCGACGGCGGAGATGATAGTGATCTGGTTATGAGTGGCACGCAAGATCCAGTTCCGTCTGGTGGTCAGCTCCCAACCATATCGGAAAACGATTCCAACTCGTCATTTACGGTCCCCGAGACGTCCAGGATAGGAAACCCTGTTTCTGTACTGATCGCTGCGACAAACGTCGTTAGGTCTCTCAGCAGGTCTGTGAATGTTCTCAGCACATCTCTCATAGACTGGCATGTATCGGAACCGTTGTTCGGCCTCTTATCTCATCAATCTATTCAGGTTCAGATCGCGGCTACCGCTGCTCTCTGCAACCTTGTTGTGGAGTTCAGTCCGCTGCGGAAAAAGCTGGAAGAAAAGGGCATCGTCAAAGCACTTGGTGACCTGGTGAAATTTGACAGCGGAAACGTGTGTGCTTACGACCGGCATGGGAATTCCATTGGTGAGTTCGATGCCAACAGAGAAGCACTACGGCTGAACGCAATCTGGGCCTTGAAGCACCTTGTTCTAAAACAAGATGAGACTGTCATTCTGAGCTGCCTATCGGCATTTGGAACAACTTGGATCCTTGAGCAGTTGGCAATTGAGGACCACCCCCCGACCCACGGGACTGAATCCGCACTCGAGGACAACTTGGAAGAAGGAAGGCAGATACTCGAATCGCACAATATTCGATTTTCTCCAAAGGTCATCGACCGTCTTGTTCTCAACTATGCGACTCCAAAGCCCGAGGACCTGCGAAGGAAGGCTCTTGTTGAGTTCCAAGAGCAAGCTCTCGACTTCTTCCGCAACATCATGGCCGGCCCGAACGCTAGTTCAACATTTAGACATATCCTTGGAGACACCGGTGCTATGGTTGTCGATATCACCCGCAATAGCCCGAACAGTGAAAACCCAACTCTATCACTAGCCGAAACCCGTGCGGAGCATAGAACGCCTTTCTACGACATTCTCACCGAGAAACTGAAGTCTAAACCCGGGGAAAAGATTGTTCTGGCGATCATTTACCTCCTCGTTCATATTGGTGCCTGTGCGGAACACCGGGGCAAGCTTATTGAGCAGTCCTCATTGTTCCACGAACTCATCAAGTTGTTCGAGGTACAGGCCGACCAGATTAGGATCGGGCTTAGTTGGTTGGCTATCAATCTGACTTGGAAAGAGAATAATGGAAACAATGCGGATTTCACTCGACGGGTTCAGAAGCTTAGGGAGTATCGATACGTTGACAGACTAGAGTGGTTGAAGAGCGGAGGTGCGGGAGAATCGGATGATGCTAGGAGGGGTAGTTCTAGTCGGGGCTTTGGTGAGGGTGCTGCCGTTGGCATGGGTGAGATTAGTAATGTCAGGAACTCGGAGGGCGAAGTCGTTCGCACCGGGCCTCCGAGTGTTAATATGAGTCTCGATCTCAGGGAACGATGCAGGCAGGCTCTTGCGCAAATAAATGACGTGTAGATGGGGAAACATGGGGAAGTGGGTTTATTATGGGCATTCCCGGAATGGCATGCATATATAGGCAGTTGGAAAGCGGTTGTTTTGGTTCTGTTTGTTTTAGCGGCGATTGGATACCTACTGAGTTCATCCACGTTTGGTGGGTCTCCCAAGTGGTTTTTTGGTGCCTTTTGGTCCTGTTTCTTTTTATTTTTATCATGAGGAGACGGGTACGGTGGAAGACACCTTTTCCTTTTCGTAGACGATTGTTTACCTACCTACCGAGCATGCGTTACAAAAAAACTTTTATGGGAATACGAAGTTTTTCTTTTGCACGGAATCTGATGATGCATCGTACTCTACTGTTATAGTATTGTGCCAGGAGTAGTATGCCAATTCATTCTCTTGGTTAACCCTAGGTAAAATCATATACACGCAGGTTGAAACCTGTGTTACCCATATCCGAACCAGTAATCTTCTCCATTACAACGACATTCTCCTCTCCAAACCCAACTGCACACCTCTCTCTTGGGAAATTATTTATTTCGCCAATATTTAGTGATAAGGGGTCGCCAGAACCCACGAGCCTAGTACTCCGATCCCTTCCATAAGGTCTCTCAGATCTTCCTTGTAGGTCCCAAAACCGGACCTCACCCCGTCGGTCCACACTCACTGCCTTCCTAAGACCGACTTCTACTGACATGACGGATGAATTATGGCCCCAGAGGCGATGTCCAGACAATATCTCGATCTTGCCCTCTTCGTTGGTAAACATATTATAAAGTACCAAGGTATTGTCCGCATGGGATGTCATGATGAACGGATAACGGTATGAAACACAAGTGGGTGCTGTGAAAGCGAGTTGAGCGGCCCTGCCAAAGAAGACGTAGTCGAGAGCCTCGTGTATTGGCGGACTGGTGGTTTGCGTCTCCAGTAGTTCCGGTTTCTCTGCTGATAAATGGAATTCTTGGATAGTGATGGATGATCCGATTATGACGCTTCTAACGGAGCATACGCCGGTTCCGATTATTTTGTTGGAAACAGGGTCTTTGCGGAGAGAGAGGCAGCTAGGGATCCATGATGGGTCTACATATAACTTTGCTACCAGGTCGGGAGGGAGGAAAGGTTGATCGGGGGGAGGTAATTTGCAATCCAAATCAGAAGCACCATCTTTCTTCACGGAGCTGTGAAAGCCGAGGATCGAGAGTTCATTAAGTCTCGTTATGATGAGCAAGTATGGGAAATGGAAGGCGACAAGTTCGATTCTGTGGATGTCGTCGAAGCGGTGTTTTAAATACTTCTCGCAGAGCCGGTGCGAAACTGGGTCATAGTGGTAGATAGCGTAGCTGCCGTTATGGTACCCGACTACAAAATCAATGCCTCTAACCTCATCCCTCTTTCTGGAGGTATCATTCAGAAGGCTCTCTTCAATGTTAATGCAGATAGGATCGCCTAGCGTAATGGGCCGTCTAGCGAGTTCGACCCGTTCCCCTGATTGGCTTTGATGGCCAAATACTCGGACGCCATGCTGAGTGTCGGCAGAGAAAAAGTAGCCCTACTTCATAGTTAGTTTCCCAGCCCAGCAGCATTGTACGGAACTTGGATACCTACCTCATAGAATTTCCCAGTGATTGGCGGGGCTTTAGAATCATGCTTAGATATAGAATCCAAGAGTTTCACTTCACTGGGCCGGGCCACACCCCGCTGCCAGTTAGATCGTAATCGAAACTTCCCCTTCCAGTCGAGTGATGGCTTTTTGTTCACTAATTCTTTCGAGGGTTGCTTAACCGGTGTTGGTGAAGGCGCTAGCGCAACCAGATCTCTTTCTTCCTGAAGTAAAACATGATCCTCCAGCCACATTTTCCAATCAGTTACTATGCCCGGCTCCGGCTCTCTACTACCGTATGATTCCGGTAAACTGAGCCGGGCTCTTCGCTGTAACCTTGGAAGGATGAACTTGGCCCAGAATTTGGTTTTCCATAATTGCTGATCCGAGGCCAAACTGTGGAGCTTTTGAGACGTCCGAGAAACGGTAAGTAGGGATTGTACGGGGAGGAAATGTAGGACGCGAAGGATGAGTTCTTGGGGGAGGGCGAGGAGATGCGATTTGCCAAAGAATCGGCGCTTGGGAGCGGGTTCCCGGCTTTGACGTTGATGCGCTGGCTGCGCTGGCTCATCGTCGGAGAGCCGACGGCGCTTTACCATCGTCGCTAGTTTTGCCGCGATGTTGGTTGGCGGCGATGTCGGGTTTCCGGATGAAAGATGGTGACCATGGAAGCTATGACGGGGTTGATATCATGTTAGTAATAATCAAGGCGCCCGACAAAGATGTGTTGGCCGATGTGGTGTTTGCCACTATTTCCTAATACGGTATTCGTCGAAACAGGCATCGCATGCAACACACACGGGTGCACGCACTTAACGCGTCACAACAACAAACTAAAGGCTTCACGCTTTTTTGCCCCATATAGGCATAATCAATACATCTAAACGGTCTCTCCACATACCTCCTCGAAGTCTACTTTTCATATACAAGAACATCTACCGTCCAAACGAAAGCCTATTTTAGCCTTCTCAATACTCCAGTATATACACGATGACTACACCAATTGAAGACCCAATCTTTGGTCCCCTCTTACAAAAATCCGAGGCCTTCCATCAGCAATTGTCCACAGCAATATGTAGGCAAATCTCCCATACCCACCAAAATTATCTTCGAATCTAACCATGTGGGTGTTACATTGTAGCGGCGGCGGCATCACGGAATAAAGAATTAGAAACCCAATATCAGAGTAAAATAGCAACCCTCGAAAGGGAACTCGAACGATCCAATGTTGAGATCGAAAAACTTATAGTCTCCAAGGCCTCTGTGGATCAGGATCTTCCGTTAGTTCTCCCTTCCCATTTCTAGCAATTCATAGTAACACATATTCTAATTAATGTGGTTTAGTCCCAAGGGTTTCTTTCCACCTAGTACGCCCGCAACGAAGGCTGCTCGAATGATAGACGGAGTGGAATATGTTCCGAAAGACGAATACAATAAACTCCTAAAATCCCTTCACCACACGGGCAAGAAACACCACACCGCACAACAAAAGTTGGATCATTTAAAAGACGGCTCCGAGGCAGGGAAGGGAACTCCACAAGTTCAACTGCAAAGACATAATAGAGAACTATCCGACCAACTTCAGATGGAAAAGCTAAAAGTCGAGGCTTTTGAAAAGAAGTTGGAAACGCTCACGCAGCTTCTGGAGGTTACACAGGGTGTCATCAAGTCTGTTTTAAACACGAATGCCAACGCCATGAAGCGTTATAAGAAGTACAGCGAGGAGGACGATTGTTGGAAAGTTGAGATGTTAGGGAAGGGCACGGTTACTGCTTCTGACTTTGAACGGCGGCCTTCTCGAGATCCATGGCCTAATATTGCAGTACCATTGAAAGGACTATCCAAGTCAATCAGTGGAAATAATATAATGCGCACGAGAGGACAGTCTATGCCTCCTCCTGGGTCAACTGCGTCGACTTCTACGCCCTGCCCGCCTGCCAGGGTTCCCCCGCCACCCCCACCGCCAAGAATAGCGGCCTCCCTATCTCTAATTCACCCACCCAATCAGGACCCCGATGCAACAAGTGACGAGGAGGAAGAGGAGGAGGAAGAACCAGAGAGCGCCTTACTAAAGTTCTCACCAACATCAAGAGCGATCATGAGAAAACCAGGGTCAGAGACTTTAGCAGTCCTACACCCAGAACCTTTCTCTCCAATCGACAGCCATCAGGACGATGCAGACTGGGAAATAACAGAGGATGCTCTGGTCAATATCAAATCAGAACCGGTATCCGAGCCTGATTGGTACTCAAAATACGGCTATAGCCGACTTGTCAGTGGTGAACAGGAGACTTTTGACCTGGATAACATAACGGCTCCGAGACAGGGTTCTGCGGGACCGCGGAGTTTTGGGCAGGCGATTACTACTCCTGAGAGGAATAGTATTCGTAGCCCTTTCTTGACACAGTCGTCGCAGTGTACAACGTCTTCGGGGACTACAGAGGAAGAAGCATCTATCCAACCAGTCGTCACGGGTCACAAACTGGCCCAAATTGAACCGATAGAAATCGTCGACTCGGCAGAAGAGGCCTCTGTTCCGTTACAGATACCGGCAAATGCAGCGGAACCAAAAGGCTATCCTGCATCTACAACCGCTTCAAGAAAACCAAGTGCAATGGAACCGCCTTCTAAACCAAAACCTCTTCCAGAGCAAGCTACTCGGACCGAAGCACCTGCTCCCACCGGACCTCGAAAGCCTCTGGGCGAAATCCCAGACCCTAACGGCCTACCAGAACTGAGCACAACAGACATCCCCGACCTCCAGCCTACCGGCAGGGCGAAAAGGCTAAGCAACATGCCCCCAAGTAACGCAATCCACGACAAAGAAAACCCGCCAACTACGAAGAAGCTAGCACAAATGTTATCGACACCCACGCAAAACGATAAACTCCCTCCCACAGTCATTCGCAGCGCAGGAGCAGCCGAAGGGCTCAAATTGAAGCGTGGAAGCCTAGGCTTTCTATCGGCGACAAAGCGGAAACAACCTATCAAAACCAGTGATCTTGTATTTCCTACCGGTGTTCAAGCCACAGCCGCAGTGGAAATTAAACCCACTACCGCCACCCCGGGAGAAAAAAGACCACCAGAAACACTACAAGGCAGTTCTCACAAAAAGAAACAACGAGTAGAAGAAAGATCCACGACTCCTCCCACGACGGCAGCGGCAACAAAGAAACCCGATAACCCCTTCTCGCCGAGTAAATACCGAATAAACCCAAACAAAAATGATGGGCTAGATTTCGCATTCGGCGAGGTCGTTCGGGACAAAGCTAGGAAAGATTGTCTACCTAAATGTGTTAAGGAATGTTGCAGGGATCTCGCAAGCGGGAAGCTGCATGAGATGTGGAAGCCTCCTGCAGCGTACCAGGCCCCCAAGTTTAGCGCGAACGACTCGTCGCAGCCAGATGAACAGGAAGAGGACTTGCTGCACAAAAATGATCAATACAGGTCATGGAATGACGCCCGCGAGAAGTCTGAACGAAACCTACAGTTCGGGAGGCACAGGGCTCAGCATCAGAAGGCTGCAGAGATCATGGGTTACTGGGAGAGCGACTTCCCGACTACGCAACAGCTGGAAGAGCAAAGAAAGGAATCCGATAGGAGGTATATGGAGAAAGGATTTGAGCGATACGAGCAAGCGACCAAGGGTGGCATGTACGAACGACGGGTCTAGCAATTTACCTATACTCGAATGTATATGAGAGCTACCCGCGCCATTTTGTACCTTCACTATCTATACTCAGCGAGTACCGCTATAAAGTTCATTCACCTGACCCTCACTAGCTATCAATCCGCGCCGCGGTCCCAATTACAGCATATCTCTAAACTTCTTCACGGAGAACGATATGGTAGAAGAGGATATTAGGCTTTTATTCTTATTACATACAGGATGCCTGGCCCCCAATAACGAGTCCAACGCAGGCATAGCCTGCTGCACAAAAACAAACCAGAAAACGCACAAGAGACGTTAAAAGAGAGTAATTCTCTTCGATCCATCTTCAACAAAAAAAAGAGAAAGTATTAGGAGGGTGGCCATAGCCCATTAGACTTCTCCGCACAAGAGACCAAATGCTTCAAGCGGGGGAATTATTTACTCCTGGTCGACCTTGGAGATGTAGTCGATGAGATCCAAGCAGCGGCGGGAGTATCCCCACTCGTTATCGTACCAGGAAACGAGCTTGACAAAAGTGTCGGTCAAAGCAATACCGGCCTTAACATCGAAGATGCTGGAGTTGTTGTTGCCCATAAGATCTGTGGAGACAACCTCGTCCTCGGTGACAGCCAAGATTCCGTTGAGTGGGCCAGCGGCAGCATCCTTGAGGGTCTGGACGATTTCGGAATACTTGGCGGGCTTCTCGAGGTTGACAGTGAGATCGACGACGGAAACGTTGGGGGTTGGGACACGGAAAGCCATGCCGGTCAACTTGCCGTTCAAGCTTGGGATGACCTTTCCGACGGCCTTAGCAGCACCAGTGGAGGATGGGATGATGTTCTGGGCGGCGGTACGTCCACCACGCCAGTCCTTCGCCGATGGAGCATCGACGGTCTTCTGGGTGGCAGTGTAGGAGTGGACGGTGGTCATGAGACCATCCTTGATACCGTAGGTATCGTTGATGACCTTGGCGAGAGGAGCCAAGCAGTTGGTTGTGCAGGAAGCATTGGAGAGAACGTTAATGTCCTTGGTGTATTTATCCAGGTTGACACCGCAGACGAACATTGGGGCATCAGCGGATGGGGCAGAGATGATGACCTTCTTGGCACCACCCTTCAAGTGGGCAGAGGCCTTCTCCGTGGTGGTGAAGACACCGGTGGACTCAACGATGTATTCGGCACCAGTCTCAGACCATTTAATGGCAGCTGGGTCCCTCTCAGCGTAGAACTTGACACGCTTGCCATTGACAATGAGGTCACCGCCCTCGGTGTGGACTTCTCCCTTGAAGGCTCCGTGGGTGGAGTCGTACTTGAGCATGTAGACCTGTAATTGAAGAGGACTAGGTCAGTAACCGGGATCATACGGAGGGGAAATACGAATCGAGACGTACGGCATAGTCTGGTTGAATGAATGGATCATTGACAGCGACAACTTCGACATTTGGGTGCTCAACACTATACGATACGGGGTGGGAGGTTAGTTGATAAGAAATAGTCGTGACATGGTGATGTCATTGACGTACGCATTTCGGAAGACCTAGGAGGGACTATCAGCGGACAGATCGAGTGAGAAGGGGGCTATGGAAGGTCTGAGACTTACAATACGACCGATACGGCCGAATCCGTTGATTCCAACCTTAGTAACCATTTTGATTATTGTCTTTTAGACGAATACACGGTGGTTAGTGGGTGAGAAGAGAAGAGAAGAGAAGAGAAGAGCAGAATAACAAGTAATAGTACCCCACCACCATCACCAAGACCACCCCACCTTGCAGCAACGCGGGGCAGAAACGCGAAAATGCTTGGTACTGAAGAAAGGAAGTGGAACTTACAATGATAAGGAACAATTAAAAATGTTCTGTTTGGTCAAGTTTGAACGGTCTGTCTGGCAGAGGTCCAATTGGAGTGATTGATTGATGAGAAGAGTGATGGATTTTCTGATGGCGGAAAGGGAAGGGGGAGAGAGAAGGAGAAAGATGGGAAGGGGAGGGGCGGATCGGAGAGGAATTTATATGTCCAACCGACCCAGCTCTGAGCTCTAACCTCGCCCACGCCTCAACAGAATTTTTAAATAAAAAAATAAATATAAATTTGATTTAAAAAAAATTACTTATTTCTTTTGCAGTTTTTGGCAATGGCTACGACATGCCTGCTACCTCAAAGAGGGGTCGCCGGGACGTGGAGAAGTCAGTACGTACATGTAGCGAGTGTTAGGATTCCAGCGATGAGAAAGGACCAGACCGGGGCCGCAGCCGGTCGCCGTTTCCAGCCAGCCAGAACAGCCAGAGAACTCAGAACTCAGAACTCCTCCTGCCAGTCACTCACTCATCACATTATGACCCCCAACCTTTGCCCAGCCATTATCCATTATTCAGCAATTGCTGCTGCATTGCCATTGCCACTAGTATCAGACATCTTCATCGTTTGTCTATCTATTCATCCATCGCGTCTTCAACGATGCGATGCTTCGATTCACGAGAGTCCGAATTCGAAAATGCATATGATGACGGTGTATGTGCTAGCCGAAAGACCCTCGACCCGGCAAGCTTCCGCATTATACATAGATCCCGAATTCCTAGCTTCCGAGTTGCTTCTAGTAAAGCCTCACAATTATCGTGATGCCCCGTGTGTTAAAAACTTGGCTCCGTGAGCGATTATCCAGTCCATATCTATCTATCCCATCCGTATCCATATCCAGATCCATATCCATTCCATCCGTCCTGTAATAACACACTCTCTGACTTTTTTGCCTCAAGGATTTTTAATCCCATCGTATGATTACTTATTACTACCTCCAGTAGACCCATCGTATCATATCGTATCAATCAAATGCAATGTAATGCCATGTATGTCTGGAATGGAAAGGATATGATGATGTCGATGGCCATGGCCATGGAGCTGCCCCAAAAAGTGGTGTGATGTTTGGCTGCTGCGTTAGCCGAGTCTGCTGAGTCTCCTCCAATGCAAATGGGGAAAAAATTGAAGCAACAACGACGACACCCGAAAAAAACGCTTTCGCCTTTCCTCAAGCCCGAATCCTCTCCTTCACGACCAAACTCCCCCTTCGGTCAGCGCCCTTTCCTGGATCCAATTGATTCACCGACTGGGTCCTAACCTTCATCCAAAAAGCTTGTCCTCCAATTCTGCCTCTCCGACTGTAGATAAATCTCCACTCTTCTCTTCCCACAATGTCCTTCCTCCGAGCCAAAACCACCGCCTCCAGCCTCCTCCGACTCACCCCATCCCGATCCGCTACCGTCATTCCTCGAACCGTCGTAGCCACTCCTCAATGCTTGCTTAAACGCGATGCCTCGACGGCTCCTACCCATGCCGTTTCCGCTCCAACCCTAGCCGACATTGAGAAGAGATGGGAGAACATGCCCCCACAGGAACAGGCAGAACTATGGATGGCTTTGAGAGATAGAATGAAGGGCTCGTGGGCCGACCTTACATTGGCAGAGAAGAAAGCATGTGCGTATATATATGCGTCCCTACAGTCGATGTTGCTGGACAATCCGTGTTAAAAAAAAACAACGAATTGCTGATATCTGCGAATATATAGCATACTGGATAGCGTTTGGCCCTCACGGTCCCCGCCGAGGAGACCCACCAGGTGAAAACTGGTACGTTTTCAAGGGCACCGTCGGTGTCTTGATCCTGACCGGTATCGTCTTCTTCGGCGGCCACGCCCTTTCCGCCAAACCAGCACCCAAGACCATGACCAAGGAATGGCAGGAGATGTCGAACGAGTACTTAAAGGAACAGAAGTCCGAGCCGATCACCGGTTTCTCTTCTCCAGACTACAAGGGACCGGGTATGGTTCAGAGCAAGTAAAAACTTTACACGTTGCTCTTATCTCTACGGGGATATTAAAGAGAAAACAAATACAAACCCCCGCCCTTCCCCCCAAATTCTTCGTCTCGCCTTGCGTCGTTACTGTTTCCAGCCGTTTTCTTCTATTCCTTTTCTCTTCAAATATTTTTGCAAAATGTGTGTATATATCGGTTCGGTGTGGGAGCTTTCCGGAGTGTATAAAATTCCAAAAAATATATGGCTTTGCTACCCCACCCCCTGCTTATCCCGGAGCCTCCATGTTTCCGGCAGTGACCACCTAGGCGCACCTGACAGCCGTTTAAGGCAGATACTTGCCGAAATAAATGCTCAAAGCACTTGATTATTCGAGTACGTAAGTCCTTCTTAGGCTAAGTATAGATGAAGCAGCGGTAGTAAGAGCCTCCGGTGATGTCATCATATTCGCTGACATATGGTCCTCAACGGATTCGCGGGAACAGTGCAGTGGAGCGTGGCGCTTTGCCATGAACACCAACCAAAACAGCCGTGCCACAGGAAGATGCCGCACATCTCTTATATCAGACAGAAGGTATAATATCAGCAGCCGGCGGCCCAGGTGACTATGATCCTAGGCTGGCGTACATACGGCATCAGGTCCGAAAGCAGAGTCCCACTAGTTATAGATATTGCACCAGGTTCAAGGCGAAGGCCCCTCACCATCATCACGGCCAATACCGATAAGGCGAAGCACCACTTAAAATTGCTCGACAGAAAAGAATCTTAATCGATGATATGGTATGGTATGATATGAGGGGGGTTTCGGGATATATATGGCTTGCCGCTCCCGACAAATGGGAAGCCACTGTTCTACCCATGTGGCTCGATCCCAACCATCTACCCCTCCAGTGCACCTGCGGACATGACATCGCCCCGGGTTCACAACGGCGATGTACTCAAAGTTATACAGTCTTTTCGGATGTTGGGAAATAGCAGAGACATCAAATCAGCTGGTATACCTTTTTCTTCTTCCTCTGCCATGTAGCTATTTGCGCATGATATCACAGCTCCGGCACCCACATGCAAGGGAGTGAGCATGTATCTATTTGTTAGTTTCGCCTGTACCTGGCCCGATATAGCTACGGACATTGCCTGTGAAAAAAAATAAAAAGAGGAAGTCGCTAGAAGATGGGAACTGGGCGAGCTCGAGGAAGCTACACTTTTGAAACCGGAGTGACAATAAAAGCCTAGCTAAAGTAGCCCAAGCCCTCGTTCATTCTATCTGTCCGCTCCCGTTCAGCATTTGCATTCCCACCTCCTCCCGCCGCTTCAAATCCCTCGAGATTATAGACCCCATTTTATCGAAATATCCACCACTGAAATAGCTATTCGCTTTCGTTCAGCATCGGAAAATTAACCCTGTCGGTTGTGTGGATGTGAGCATCGCTGCCAAGGAACGTCATCAAACGTACGTATATTATTCCTCTCGACTTGACTCGCTCGCCAAAAAAAAAAAAAAAAACCTCAGCCAAATCGAGCAAAGCAGCCAGCCAGGAGACGCACAGCAATCACAGCAATCGGGCTCACTTCTCCCTGAACACCCGAAACCCAGCCATCCACTGCACTGTATGCACCTCTGGCCTGCTCCCCCTGCTCGTTCTTGCTTGTTCCCTTTACTTCCTCCTAAGCTCTTTCCAAGCTCTCGGGTACTCAGTCTTCCCTGACCATTCTTTCGACAGTTATATTCTTCAACAGAAACCGTTCCATATCTACCCGTCACAAAACGACCTTCCTTGAGAGAACCACCATCCAGCAGCAGTTCAACAATATGTCTGCCACCGGCTCGCCTGCGCACTCCAACCCGGCTTCGCGTCCGGCGACTCCTGGTAGCTTGCCTCAGGATTCGGAGACCAAAGGCAAGATCTCGTTACTCTTCGGCATTCTTAGAAAGTAAGCTTCTTGATCCACGACATCGAAAAAAAGGGCTGGGATAAGAGACGGAAGTGAAGGAGTCGGCTAACCTGTCAAATAGGTTCCTCGGAGTTACAGATCTAGCAGGCGTGCGGTTCTCATTGCCGGCGAACTTGATGGAACCGATCCCGAATTTGGAGTACTGGAATTATCTCGACTAGTAAGCCCAATCAGAGCGGATGTATTGCAGAGCAGCTCTGACTAACAGGTGTATTCAAAATAGCCCGGATGCCTTTGCCAAGTAAGAAACCCTCGGCGCCAACCGTATACCCCCAGAACCCTCCCGATATTCACCCACGCTTTAGCATAGGAGAATCCGACGACGAGCTTGAAAGGTGTCTTGCAGTTCTTAGCTTTTGGTTCACAAAGGATTTGGTAAATAGACCCTGCGCCCCGGTCAAGCTACCTAAACAACATACTAAGGCATCTGGAAATAGAAATTTATCAAGGGCAAGCCATGCAAAGTACGCCACCGATACACTACACGGTTCCCGTTCACGCTGTGGAATCCGCTAACATCATATAGCCTTACAATTCCACACTCGGGGAGTTCTTCAGGGTAGGTAGCCCAGTACATCTCCAAATTCTTGCTAAGACGGTACGCTAAAACCTGAATTGCAGTGTCACTGGGACGTTGGAACTACCGAAGGGCCGGACGCAAAACCGACACGTGTGTGCTTCCTCACAGAACAAACATCACACCACCCCCCAATCTCAGCCTTTTATGTGGAATGCAAGGAGAAGGGAATCTCAGCGAAGGGATATGACCAGGCACGTTGGCTTCAGGGAAACCACTATGGAGCGCGGGGGCTAACCAGTAGAACAGATCAGCGCTAAATTTACCGGAACTTCAAGTAAGCACTCTATTCGATGCCCCTATGCATTCCAATATTGACAGTTTTCTCCAGTTCGGGTGGCTCCTGGCAACCACAACCTCGGAATCTTCATCGACATCCATAATGGCAGAATTAGCGAAACTTGGAACCTTACACACCCTGCCGCACACCTTGGTGGTTTCCTCACAGGTGCGTTGGTTGGATCCTGAATGATTACGTGAAGGATCGTGGCTAAGTCGTTGAAATAGGTGCTCTAAGTATAACGGTTCAGGATATCTGCTACGTCACATGTCCCAAGCTCAAACTCAAGGTGATCCTACACTACCTTGACGAGCCGTGGGTCGGAAGATCAAAATACAAGGTCGAAGGTGTCATTTTCAAGTACGACCCGGAAAACGACACGATCACGAGGATAAAGGACGTCCCGGAGAAGGATATCAAGGCCCGGATTGACGGCTGTTGGGTTTCCGAGCTTTACTATACACTCGCCGGATCAAAGGTAGCAGAATTCCTTGTGAATATACCTCGGCTATACGCTAACCTCCTCTTCCGGTGTTGTAGGAGAGGAAACTTATCGTAGATGTGAAGCCGCTATTCCCAGCTACAAAATTCGTCCCGTCCAACGATGACCAGTTAGACAACGAGAGCAGAAAAATGTGGCAAAAGGTCACAGATGCGATTCTCGCGAAGAACTTCAACGAAGCAACGAAGCTCAAGGTCGAGATCGAAGACCAAAAGCGGAAAGAAGCTGCCGAGCGGGAAGCCCAAAACGCTACATGGGAGCCCAAGTACTTCGTCGTCGGAGGGGAACCCGGAATCCCAACTCTAAAAGATGAAGGCCGCGCAATCCTCGAGTCGATGAGCAAAGGCGACTATAAGATGCCGAAGACGGACTCTGCCAGCTAGATCAGGGATGTGGCAAACAAATTCGACCATATTATGTTTAATAAAGGAATAGGGGAAATCCCCTATAAACTCGCATGCGAACTCCTCTTTTTGTGCGACTCGATAGACCGGTTGTGAAGATTGTTCGTTCCAAATCTGTGGGCGTTGGCGTCAGGAGATCTTGTAATTTTGGCAAACGCTTTGTCTGTCTTTACTCACACTCGTTACTTTATTCTGTTTCATAGCGTCGCGAGAATGCTGCGAAAGATTTCACATAATTTTCCTGTTTTCATTCGTATATAATGGTATACATTGGGGGGGTCAGGATACGGATGCATTGTTAAGGATATGTGCAGGCTGGACGAACTAGCTGGCCGCTGAAATGCTTTGAGGCAGCTATCCACTCTTAGGACACTAATTGATTTGAAGAAATATACTTATTCTTGTATGTACAGTGTAACTAAACTAAGGATCCCTCTCTGCTCACTCGAACGGGGCGTTTGCGGGCGTTTGCGGCGTCTAGAATAGCTCCTTTTGGTGTTCTGCTGGCGTTAAAATTTTCGATCCCACACAACAATTTTTTCAAGCTTGTCTTTCTATTCTTGACTCAAGCCAAACCCCCCAGCGTTAAACCCCACACGAAGATATCGGAGCGCATACCACCCCTTCATCACACCTTACTATAATTGCAACCGTCATTCATCTCTCCCTACTCGGATACCTTGAACCCCCTTCCACCCCGACATGTCGTCAGAGGAGCCCCAGGTTCCAGCTGTGGCAGATGCCACCAGCAAAGGAGAGGGACTCAGCGCCATCGAGACCGCTAGGAAGTATGACCTGACACCCAAGATCATGCCATACCTGGACCGCCATCTCATATTCCATCTTCTCGCCTTCCTTCGAGACCAACAGTTCTACCCTGCCGAAGAACTGCTACAGAATACATACGACCTGCTCGAGCCGACAAACATGACAGATTATTTGATGGATTTATGGAAACAGATACACGGCAAGGACGATATAGATATACCCAGAGAGTTTCTATTGAAGAGGGAGAAGGTTATGCAAGAGTGGAATTCCCTACAGGATGAAACGGCGAAGATTACAGGGTTATTAGAGAACCCAGATGTCATCGCCAATTTCAGGTCTGACAAAATGCAGAACTTACAATTCTTGAAGGATAATCACGGTGTATGTTCTTTGTTATACCCAGAGGATGAGACCTTGGGGATACAGTAGCTGACTTGTCGCGTTTCGTCTAGGTCACAGATGATATGATTGATGCTCTATTGAGGTACGGTCAGGCTGCCTACAGCCGTGGAAGCTATGACCAAGCCTCCGATATCTTGTACTCGTTCAGAATTCTGGTAAGTTACATCCCGGGCAAAATCGCCCTCATCGGATCGATAAATACTAAGACATACCACAGTCGACAGATAGCGACAAGGTCAACCAGGCAAGCTGGGGAAAGCTTGCTTGTGAGATCTTGACGGTCAACTGGGAAGGTGCCATGGAGGAGATTCAGAAGATCAAAGAGGCCATTGATACGAAACCTTTCCTAAGCCCCACAGCTCAACTTCAACAGCGCACCTGGCTTATTCACTGGGCTCTCTTCCCTCTGTTCAACCACGAAGCTGCCCGTGATACTATTCTTGAGCTCTTCTTCTCCCCCAACTTCATCAACACGATTCAGACTTCGTGTCCTTGGATTCTGCGTTATCTCGTCGCTGCCGTCATCACCAGCAAGAAGAATAGCGGAAGTTCCAGGGCGGCAGCTGTTCAGCAGAAGCAGTTCAAAGACCTTGTTCGTGTTGTCAGACAGGAGTTGTACGAGTACAGCGACCCAATCACCGAGTTCATCGCCGCCTTGCACTTGGACTTCGATTTTGAGGAAGCTCAGAAGAAACTCGGTGAGGCGGAGGAGGTCATCCGGAGTGACTTCTTCTTACAGGTCTTCTGCGCTACAGAACAGACCGAGGGAGTTGAATCGAAGAATGCTTTCGTTGAGTCGGCGAGACATCTCATCAGTGAGGCTTACTGCCGGATACATCAGAGAATCGATATCACGTATGTTATTCGTCTAGTACTTTCCCCTTCTAAGTGATATCTACTAACGGTTACACAGCGACCTCTCCCAACGCTTGAACTTATCTCAGGATGATGGAGAGAAATGGATTGTCAATCTCATCAAGGACACAAGAGTGGATGCTAAGATCGACTATAAGAACGTATGTGAATCGGCTCAAATACCCAGCTACATTGTTCCCCATGCTAACTTGTGAACCCAGGGAACTGTTATTATGAACCACCCACCTCAGTCAGTCTACCAGCAAGTCATCGAGAAGACAAAGGGCGGATTCTTCCGTACACAGGTACTACATGCCGCGGTGACAAGATAAGCTACAGGTCACATATGTTATGACGCTTTCAAGGGCTGGCCGCGTGTTTATTACATAAGTGAAAGCAGTAATATAATATATAGTCCTTCACGTTAATGAACACCAAAATGACATTTCAGAGCTTCTTCTTCTTCTTCTTTTTTTCCCGTAGCTTTTTGATTATCTCTATCACGTTCTGTGTGTGTTATTTTTTGGGTTGGTGTGCGCGTGTGGTTTTCATGGTGTGTATATTAGTCACGATCGGATAAACTCCTTTGTTCAAAAACCGAAGATTTCTCCCGTGGCCCGGTATTCTTTCGATTAGTGCAGGTTATCCTCATAAATACTTCAATTCGTACCCAGGGAGATTTGTCGAAACGGTGGCTTATCACACCCAGTTATCGTTCACCACATGTTCAACGCAACTTAAAAGTACTTTAAAAGAAATTTCTACCCATCTCGTTTAGTAGAAACGGATAGTAGGTTATACCGTATGAAAAGTCCAAATATGGATGATCTCAATCTATACTTAAAGGTACGCACTATGAATTTTCTAATCCAAACCAGCCATATTGGCTTGAAATAATAGGACACGCAAGCTAACCGAACATATCCGCCCCAGCGTTTCCTCCAAGACCTAACGGTCCGCCGAGTCGATGACCTTTCAGGACCGAGAAAAAGGGCATCTGTGGCTGTAGTCATCCGTCTGCGGCCTTCATCATCTTCTTCTCCACCTTCAAGTGATGAACTGAGGAATACCTCATTATCACATCGGAGATCTGCGAGAAAAAACCCATACGGTGTTTGCCATGCCGGTGAGGTTGAAGATGTATTCGAGCAAACGTGGGTAAAGGATGCTACAGCGGAGATATTGTTTATAAAACGTTCTTCTAGAGCTGGGGACCGATGGACCGGGCATGTTGCTTTACCTGGGGGTGGGAGGGATAGAACTGATGAAGGGGACGAGGTTACGGCTGTTAGGGAGTGTATGGAAGAGGTATGGTGATTGATTAAAACATCTCATGGATTTGATGTTGATATATGGGGTTCTTTTGTTAGGTAGGATTAGATTTGACGTCCGAGGATGCTTTGCTATGTGGTGCTTTACCACAGAGAGTTATTATTACGAATTGGGGGCAGAAGCCGTAAGTATCATGGATATATCGAGGTGGTAGCGTAATCAGAGCTGACGAAGGTATATAATAGATTAATGGTACTATGTCCCTATGGTAAGTCTAACTACAGGAAAGCTGGAACTTCAGTGTACAAATACTAACTCCTATAGTCTTCCTGTGGACAAAGGAGACAATCCCACAGTTTAAACTACAAGCCTCAGAGGTTGCAGCTGCATTTTGGATACCGATCAATTTCCTCCTCGACGGTAACCACAAAACACAGCATCCGGTCAATGTGTCGGACAGAATGGCGTCTAGCACTTCACAACTCTTGAAACCGTTGTTTAATGTGCTATTAGGGCCGATGTACTTCTCCGCAGTGCATCTTAAACCCGAGGAAGTTCACGGCACAGTTCAAGATGATTCAATCTCAGACAGAGATAAAATACAAGGGATGGGAGATCTAATGCTCTGGGGAATCACATATGCCGTTTTAGCGGATATGCTTGACTTCCTGCCACCCTTTAATTTCGTGGAGTCATTCCAATACCCGTTCTTTGGAGGTTGGGATTTCAAGTTTCTCGCCTGGATTCTTTCCCGTGGCTATCGACGGAGTCGCAAGGAAGATCTGATGGAGCACAAGTTCAGCGATGTCATCGGTATGAGACCGGTTTCAGGAGGTCGGAAACCCCAGCCTCGGCAAGAAGCGAGAGTGAGCATCATTGACCATCTCATCAAGGGGTATTATGGATTCGTTCGGCGAGCTGCATATGCGACTGTGCTGCTGAGGGTGATCGCTTTCGGCATCATTATACGGTACCTGGTTCTTCTTCAACCCGATTGGATTGAAAGACTTCGTTCGAGCTAGAATTTTATCGTCAAAAGCATACAGATTAAAATATCAAGGTAATTTTTTGGGAGAAAGGTTGGATTCGTAAACCTAAAGTATTATACAAAGCCAAGTACCCCGATAAAAGAAAAAAAAGCTTGAACCCGAGTAAGAGATGCGCAGAAACCCATGAACCCATCATCGCAGAAAGAGGAAAAAATATACGCGGTCATAAGCGGAACAAGACATGATGCACGTTTTCGTATTAGGGAAAAACGCACGAGACTTCGGGTTTAAAATATTTTGAAGAATCGTGGTGGCTCATGAGGCTTGCGAGGTTTTTGACATGGAAGACGGGAATAGTGGTGGAAGGAGGACATGCCAAAGTAGGATAGTGGATGAAACATTTTGAAGGTCAGAATTGTATAAGCATCGGACCCTCGGATATTCGGAGTTTATCAAAAAAATTAGGAAAAGTTCAAACGCCATCTCCCAGATGAAACGACAAAAACGCGAAACCAAATTACTCCAAATGCTTATTTGGCAGACGAAGAAGAGTACTTGGTGACAGCCTTGGTACCTTCAGAGACAGCGTGCTTGGCCAATTCACCGGGCAAGATGAGACGGACCGAGGTCTGGATCTCACGCGAAGAGATGGTGCTCTTCTTGTTGTAAGCGGCAAGCTTGGAGGCTTCGGTGGCAACACGCTCGAAGATATCTGTTTTTGTTCTGTTAGTATTTGTTCTAATTTTTAAGGCTCAAAATGGATTGCGAATAAAACTTACCATTGACGAAAGAGTTCAGGATAGACATAGCACGGTTGGAGATACCGGTGTCAGGGTGGACCTGCTTGAGGACTATTATCCAATAAGTCAGTAAATATTGATCAGATTTCTTCGACCAAAGGACGCGTTGTTGTTCAGGTCCCAAAGTCGGGATTCGGATTCGGATTCGGATTCTAGGAACTCACCCTTGTAGATGTAGGAGGAGTAAGTCTCCTTTCTGGCCTTTGTCCTCTTCTTCTTTTCACCGGAGGCGGCGGCGGTCTTCTTTCCGGCCTTCTTCTCCTCAACTGGAGCCTTTCCGGCTGGGGCCTTGCCAGCGGTGGATGGCTTCTTTTCGGCAGCGGCTTTTGGTGGCATTTTGAAAGTTTGGTTTTTTGGAGGGTTTGAAAAGTTAGGAGTTGACGCGTTCAAAAAGTGGTACTAGGACCTTTGTTGACGTGAATGGTGCTGTTGGGGGGAAGTTTGATCGAAGGCTGGGTTGGTGTGAAATGGAAGAAGGAAATGGAGGGAAGAGAAGAGAGATCCAGGGAAGGGTCGAGGGGAGGACACGAGTATTTGTAGGTCGCAAGCGATTTCGACAAGATCACCACCAAAACCCAAATAAACGAAAAATAAAATCAAAACCGAAAAAAAGGGCGTGTGGCTGCCCAACGCCTTTTTAAGCAGCAACCCGGTCCAGCCAGCTTTGTTTTTTTCCAAGGGCTCCACGCTAGCTGCACTGGGAATTATTATTATTCCCGCTGCTAAAGTACCTGCTATGACGGGCAATTCTTACTGTATGTATACTGTAAAAGGCGTGACTTGTAGCTGTAGCTGGCACGCACCCGCAGCTGGGAAACATTAACGGCCTCATCGGCGGCATATGCGCGAGATAAACGTCGGCAGCTCTAGCTAACGGAATCGCTACAATTGGTAGTACTAGCAATTAACATCGTAACAGCAGTTAATCAACATATATCACAGGCCTATAGTGTAGACATATAGCATAGCATAGCATAGCATGGCATGGTATGGCATAGATGTCGAGCTATCGGACGAATTAGCTGCCCATGACCGCGCAGCTGCTGCAGCTGAGACGAGAGAGCTGAGACGAGAGCAAATATTTTGCCGACGCGCGCGTTGCTTGGCGCGTGTCCAAACCTGCGTTGTGTTGTGCCCAAACACATTTTATTTTTGTGGTGATTTGTGTGGTCTTTCGCGAACCGCGCCCAGCTATTTAAATCCACTCGCTCCCCCGACGCTGCTGCTTGTCTTCCCTCGATTTTGCTCCCTTCTCCCTCCCATTTCCATCTCCCATATACCCACCCTCAAACGATTCAAATCCATCAACCTTACGCGTCCACCGAGACCATCCAATCCTCAACCTTCAAACTCCAAGTTCTCCCAACTTTTTCAACCTAAATCAATAAAAATGGCTTCTGGTGGAAAATCCGGTGGAAAGGCTGCTTCTGGTAGCACAAAGACCTCTCAGAGGTATGTTTGCGATCTTTCCTAGACCTTGCAAATCCCGTTCCATTTCTAACATTTGGTGTTTTTCTATCTAGCCGATCCTCCAAGGCCGGTCTCGCCTTCCCAGTCGGTCGTGTTCACAGACTCTTGCGAAAGGGTAACTACGCTCAACGTGTCGGTGCTGGTGCTCCAGTTTACCTAGCTGCCGTCCTTGAGTACCTCGCTGCCGAAATCTTGGAATTGGCTGGCAATGCTGCCCGTGACAACAAGAAGACTCGTATCATCCCACGTCATCTTCAGCTCGCCATCAGGAACGACGAGGAATTGAACAAGCTCCTCGGACACGTCACAATCGCACAGGGTATGTACACAATACTATCAATCAGCTTGATCCGAACCGAAGTCTAATATTTGAACCAAATAGGTGGTGTCTTGCCCAACATTCACAACAACCTTCTCCCAAAGAAGACCGGAAAGGCCCAGAAGGGTGCTTCGCAGGAAATCTAAACGTCTGTTGGAGCTTGTTTGTACTTTTGATACGACTTTCTGGTTTTCTTTTCATTGATTAGTCTAATGTAATGGCGCGGGGTTCTGGGATTCCTTTTTTCACATTTCAATGTACTGTAACATTCCCCTGTTCCTGATATCGTGTCTGTTCCTTTCCGGTTTGCTATTTTTCTGTGTTATCCGGGTATCGAACGGTTCATGACGGGCATGATCACGCATATACTTTTTTTCTTTTTGTTTCCCGTAGAGGATTGAAAAGCTTACGAGGCAATCCCGGACTCTTGGTCTTGTGGACGCGCGACTTCTGTCTACTTGATTCAATTGAAATACGAGCCTGGTTCAGTCCAGATCATCATGGGAATTACTTGACACTTGTAGTTTTCGTATGTGAAATCATGATACTCCTCGCCCCAAAATCTACATTCGCGGTTTAGATAGTACGGTCTCGTTATAGATGGGAGGCTTGCGTCTTGACCCCAAAACCCAATAATCTCTCCGACCTGAAGAACGGCCTGATCTTCGTCGATGAGAAGCAGCTCTGACGCTAATTCCCTTTCGACGACTTGCAGTTCCACTGGAGCTCGCCCCCTGAATTGACTTCTATCAAATTTGAAGCCTCGTTAGCTCGACCTCACCGGAATAGGGATATATCTGTACCTGATATTTGCTTCCTTTGCTCTGGGTTGATGGCGTATCCTTCCGCTCGGTGTTACTTTGCACATCAATCGCATCGATTGTCTGAGCAGGCTTGTTTCCCGCTGAGGATGAAGACGATTCCACATTTGGAATTGGCGGCGCCTTGGTTGCGGACTCATCCTTCCCATCTTTCTTCAGGGATATGTGACCGATACTTGGATTTAGCTTGCTCCCTGGTCGTTGCTGCTCTTGCAGCTTGTGCCTCTCATATTGCTTCTGCTGTCCCAAGCTTTCATAGAGTACCCTGACACTCTTGAAATCATATACCGCTTGTCAGAACATATCCCTCTCCTCGGAATAGAAGTTAGACATACTTTTGGCATGGGGCTGGCATCCAGCAATTTTTTAAACCTGATATCGGTCTCTGTTAGTTGGCGCGGCGTGAACATCTTCGAAGAATGAGGTTACGCGTGTAATGTACGTGAAGATGCCTGGCGTGCCTGAATGCAAGGGGTTCCAATTCTATGAACCCAAGACACCTGTGTGCGCACCTGGTAGCTACCAGCCTCGTCCAGGAGGCTCCGGAATGGGAACAGTATCTAGCAAAGAAGCACAGTATTATGATCAGTGGAGCTAAAACAAGTAGCTTCTTAAACTGGTCACATTTATCTTACCCATGCATAAGTATGCAGAAAACCCCAAGCATATAGTATCTTCTTGGGCCTCGTCGTCTCGGATCCAATGCTCTGGGTTATGTTAGTATGCTTAGCCTACTCGGCTGTATACCTGCACATGCCCCGCTTTAATTCATTCCAGATCCTACAACTACCTCTATGCACATATATTAGTGCCGGCAAATAATTACAGCTATCGGCCTAGCATCCACCGAAGGTAACATGTCACCAGGTGCAAAAGTCCATGCAACATTCGCCGTGACCTCCGGTTGTGTATGTTTTGGTGCTTTACACAATATCTGGGGAGCAAGCACGGCACCGATCCAGAGCTTCCCCTCAGTCCGACCACAAGCCAGTGGCACTGTCATAACCCACCAATTCGAGCACAATATCGCGGCTAAGAATGGTACCTGGAACGTTTTTCGACTCATTGATACTCGAAATAATGCAGTCTGTGCATGGTTTATAGCTCATTCCGATGTGGAACCAGAGCAAGAGATTCGTAGAATCCTACGCGTCTCTGGGTCTCCATATGAAGATGACAGTGGGAGCACCATGAACGATGACAACACCCAGCAAGAGGGTATCCTGGTTATAAACCGGTATGACTGGGGATACTACGACAGCCGACATATGGATGAGATTGGTGAAGGAGTTGAGGAAGGCAACAACGATGTTCTAGCCAATTCAAATTCTGCCGGTCTTGTTGACTACGCGGAAGCACAATCCCAGGTCCAGCAATGGAGGTTGATGCGTCCCAGCGAACGTCCCAGCTCAAAAGGTGGAATTTGGATGTATAGCCCGCACGCAGAGTATATGTTTAGCCGCTTTAGTTTTAACGGCGCCCGCGATGCTGCCCGGTCTTTCTTATTCTTCTCTTCATACACGGAGTTCACACGAACTAGCTTGGAGGGACTTGACGAGACTCTCAGGAAATACGAAACACCGGAAGAGAGGTTTGAGCGACAGCTCCGTGAGGGCTATGATTTCTCTGGGATCGAAGAACTTCGCAAGTTGTCGACGCCGTCGACTACTGGGTTCCCTTCGAGCTGGTCACAAGCACCCCCCGATTCTGAATTAGAAGGGCCGTATAAAAATACGAATACCATATTGGAAGCCGATGATATAGATCACCTTCGATCCGCGAGCCAAAAACCTGTATCCCGTTCCAAAGATTTTGCAGAACCATGGAAACAGCAAATTCATGACTTGCTCAATGAATTAACTTGGTACTATTTGGACCGGTGTATCCGACCTCACATATATTTACATGATACAATTGAGGCCACGGCCGCTGCTATTTTCCCCAGGCACTCGACATCAGGGACGAGTGGGTTGGGCCACCACCTCTATCGCCATTTCACACAACCCGATGCGGACCCGGTGCCGGATTTCAATATTGACGGAGTAACAGAGCGTATCAAAGAGTTTCTAGAACTCCAGTCGCCCACATCCGCCTCTTATGAAGATACTTACCCGAAAAGGATATTTCGCGTGGTGGCATACCTAATCACGGAGATGCTTGAGATAGCTAGCTATCGTGCATCGGATTCTTCACACCCCCAGATCGTGCCCTCCGATGTACGACTTTCAATTTACTCGGATCGAGATCTATCCCAACTCTTTAAGTACTCTAGAGCATTTTGGCAGGGTACGGAATGATATACTATCTATCATTCTAATGACATTTATCATTCTCCTCAAATTTAATTCCCTCGTAAGAAGAAGACATGATTATCTGCCCTTGATCTTCATCTTTATTTTAACCACGAGTGACAACAATGGGAATTACATTCAGACCAATGGCAAACTTGGCTCAACTCGAGTCAAAAGCCATGCCGTACACATCACGATGCGGCCAGCCCTGGTGTTCATTTGGCGTGCATGTCACTTGCAGTGGGTCACCCAAGGATTCTGTCGAATGGGCTTTCTCGGAACCTCGAAATCACAACTCAGCCCTCCGCAAAACTTCGGCGGGTGGAAAACTGGTTAGTAAACGGTTGCACATTTAAGATATATCATAAAAGATATCTTAAGAACTAGGTCAAATTCGTTGAACATCGTGTGTCCAACCCTCCACGAGAGCGCGGTATGAAAGCTGCAAGTTTTTCCTTGTTGAATAGTATATAATGTCGCGGTATCTCCCATTCTGAAGTGCCAGGCTTCTTCATCACCTTCAGTCCGAAGTTGTCAGTTCTATTTCATATCTCTCAAAGTTCAATTTGCAAATACCGATACCAAAAATGGCAAAGGACGCGAACCCAGACGAGACGGAGCTTGCTACTAGCCAAAGCTTTATTGAAAGCAAAATGAGGGAGCAAGCTTTCATCGAGTGGCTAAAGGGTTACCTCGATACAATTGCGTTGATTGCAGGACTTGGCAGCTCGATCACATTCTCCATTATCGTGGCGGAAATTGTCGACCCTGCTACACTCGGATCGATGAAATCTGGCGTCGTGTTTGACCTGGACCAAGTCCGATTAATTATTTCTCTCGGCTGGTGCGTCTTCACAATTGCCGTGGGAATTGCCATTTTCGCCAAAATCTTGTTCATCGATCCAATTGCTCAGCGCAATCTCGAGAAGAACATGAAGTCCAGTCTTTTCCAGTATCAATTAGGAGTCGTGTTATTTCTTCTGAATATGCTACCAACCCTGGCTTTTACGCTTATATCCCTTGCAGTCACTGCATATGTGCCAGTGGTGGGCTGGTTGGCGACTGGCTGTTCTGGGCTCGCAGGGCTCCTTGCCTTAGTCATGTCCGTTGGTATCCTGGATATAGGGCCTTCAATCCCACGACTACTGCGCGACATCTCGGTAAGCACCTTCCATGTCTACATTTTTAAACCCGCGAACCTGTGTAGCCGATATACTAACCCACAGTTAGGAATAATAAACGCAAGCGATATTCTCGGTAACATTCCAACTCTACGACTTTGGGAAAATGGGTCTCTAGGACAGTATTTGTATTGTTTCGATCCTTACTAGTATACTTGGTGAAACTGTATTAATATGTGCTTGGAGGGCGGTGGGCTGGAATTATGGGCTCTCTCTGAGATAGTCGTTTCTCACAGTGGCCCTTTGGTAAACCTATATAATGTAATAATGCTATCAGTTCTATCTAATCGGGCTATAGTTTCAAATTCGCTCCAGAAGACATTAAATATCATTTTTGTCGTTACAAGCCTTGCCATTAAACACCAATTACCATAACGAACAAAAGGTCCACTATCATACATACGCATTGCTATATTGTTCCCAGCTTGACTCAGAGGTCGAGCATCGGTAGGCTAATATCCTTGAGAGAGTCACTTGTATACAAGTTTCTCAGTCGATTAGTAGCCTACCCCTTAAGAGTCATCAGGTTTCTATGAAGTCAGGCCTAAGCCCTCCTTCAAATGCCTGACCGTCATTCCGACAAATCTCTCCACTTCACCCTCATCGTAATACGCCCCATTATAGCAAGCTGCGAATCTCAATCTTCCTTTTGCCGTATAGATAAAAAACCCGCCCGTCGACGCAGTGGATACCACTAAATTCAACCAATAATCATCAACTGGCTCTGTAATATACTTCTCGACAACCCCCAGACTCGACAAAATAAATCCCGCAGGTAGCGCAATCCCTGCTTGCGTAGCTGCCGTAATCCCCTCCTCTAGGAGTTTCATTAACGGTTTAGTATAAGCGACATAGTCTCTATCGCGTTGCCATGTCATAAGCTCTCGTCTTGCGGCCTTCGCCCGGCCGACAAAATCGTCATCCACAGAAACGGGAAGTACGGTAAAGGATGCAATGAAGAGATTTCCGCCGGCATGGGTGTTGTATGGTGCCAGAAGCTGATCTCGAAGGTTGATAGGGATCAACGTGGTCAGATTGCCAGAAGTTTCCCCGCCATGCTCTAAGACCGCCCGAGCTTCTGCGGCAATGACGGCCGTGGATACAGTGATCGCCCTTGCCCGACAGGCCTCAATGATACTCGCGGTTTCGGCTTCGTTGAATTCGTGCTCGACTCGACCAGATGGAATACTTGGGATTGCATCGTTTATTCCCATGTATCGTGTTTTCAGGCCAACGGAGGGGTTCGTCAGGTATTTCATCCCGATACTCTGTGCCTTCTCAAGGAGCTCTTGGGATAGCGGCCCTTCCCCGCCGATTATCTGGAAGAGGGAAGGAGGTAGTCGAGCGACTTCCTCGCCAAGTGGCTCGAGGGTTCCAGCTCCGGACTTCAGACGGAGGGCTTTGAGAAAGTTATTGATCAGTATCATCGAACCGGCACCGTCAGTTAATTCGTGGCGCATGTGAATCATTAACTCTCGTCTCTCTGGAAGGAAAAATAGTTCCGCAGACTTTGGAGCAGCTGCTGATACTGCCAACTCCCGTCCGGTTTTGCCTGACCTGTCGATATGTACGGTTTCTTCTACCCAGTCATTAAGCTCGTCTTCATTTGGAACCCGGTACTGAATCCCCGCCTTTTCTGCCGTAATTGTGCATGAAATTATCGGATGCTCTACCCGTAGGGCTACCCATGCTGCCTTGATATCTTCAACGGAATAGGTGGGATTTTCTGGTAGTATAACTCCGGAGGTAACAGTCCATTGCGTTAAGTTCGGGTTGAGGTGTTTGAAGAAGTGAAGGATCTTTTCCACAGGACAGAATTCTCGAGTCCATATCCTGGACTCCGTTTCCTTCCACTGAAGAGATGGCTGCGCCATGTGGGACTTAGGTAAAATAGTGGATTATGCAATTATAAGCTCGGAATAAGTGGCGAGATATAGGTTAATATTTGTGGATATATAGGGGGCAACTTATCAGCGCCCAGCGGGGTATATCTGGTGGTATTTATACACTTATGACACTCGATGGGAAAAATTCCGCATACACCGGCGTGGCTCCTGCTGAATGCTTACTTGGGTACTTACTTAGCTACGCCGGTTATGTTGGTTAACCACACCCTGGTCACTTTCGGAGCTCAACAGTATTCGGAGCTCGACTGGGCCTATGCTTGTTCGCAGCAGTGTACACGTGTAATGCACTGTAATTACAGTCCAGACTGCTACCCATAATGCACCTTTTTGGCGCGGGAATTCAATCGTGTGGGCGTTGCAGTAAGAAATTCGATACTACGAAAAGTACAAAGTTAATATATCATTCACGAGTACTCTATGGCCCTCCATAATCGTTTGATTAAAACTCTAACTGCTTCACGTTCTTTTTGATGATGAATCTGTCCTCCCATAATCCTTATCGACAGCTATCCATTAATATATCCCGGCAACTGTTCTGGCTTCTGGTGGGTCTTCGCGAGGATTTCGTGTTGCCGTTGGATAATTTGAGCTTGGCGGCAGGGATACCCAGCAGCTTTTCTGGTAGCGAGTCCGACAGCGCAGTCTCGGCGCTAAACCAGGGTCAACGCTGTGCCAAAAGTCCATGGCCAGTCGCGAACGAAAAGTCTTTTCTGGGGACGCTTTTGGCCGAACCCTGGCCTTACGTATTACACCTTGGAGCTTCCTGGTAGCTTCAAAAGACCGGTATAGCAGCCTTTTATTCCCGCAAATCGGCCTCTCCTGGCTGGATAGTGACCCATATCTAGAGTTGCACGTTCCACAACTTTGATCAAGTTACGTTACGTAACGTAGCTACTCGGTTTTGTTTCCAGTGCGAGATTCGGTATCAGTGCTACATTTAATATATACTTGTATACCAATAAACCCACGACGGTGGAGCTATACTATGAGTCCAAAAATTAATCGAAGACAATAGTCAGCGTTTTTATTGTTCATTCCCTATATCACGCTGACTGTGCCCTGAATCAGGTAAAGGAGCAATTGACCCAAGTACATGCATGTTAACCCTCTTAATTTCGCCATCAAAATACTGAAACATATTCCCGCCGGCTTCTCAAGCCCCGTAGAAGTTGTCAGCCAGACACTCCTCGGCCGTATATATCATCATTTGATTATAGAGAAAACAACTTGGTTCGATTCAGATACGTGCGGAGCAGCGCTCAATGAGCAAATCGCAAGCCACGTAGCGAGACTGAAGCCCTCACAGTCGCCCCGGAGCCGACATCGAAGCTCTCCTCCCTTACCAACCCGGGAGCATTCAGCACGTCTTCATACGGGATCTCGACGGATCCGGTCTCATCGTTCTTGTTCATTAGCGCGATCCTGAAACTTGACGGGTTCGCGAGTAGGTCTGCCGTTACCGGGATGCGGAAGGCCTGATCAAAGGAAGGGTTAAAGATGTCGGTACCAGGGCTATACGACTTGGCCGCGGTGCGGAACTCCTTACTGCCCCACGTCACCTTGATGCTGGGGTTTAGCTCGTCACGCTGACCCTGAAGCCCGAGAGCGCTGGCGATCAGTACCGTGGCGAGGCCAACAATTTGGCCCTCGTTGCCTTCGCCTTGAGCGGAAGCCAGGACACCAGCGTCATCGACGAAGTTGAGGAACTTGGCGTGCAAAGTGACCTTGGCGTTAGTGGGCTCGTTCTTGTGGACGATATCCAGCTCCTGTGAGCCACCGTTTAGTAAGATGTCCTTTACAGTGGTAGCGGCAATGCCAATATCATCATCACCAGCGAGGTCTTCGTCCTGGACGTCAATGAGGATTTGCTGGTCGTGATCCGCGATGAGGAAGTCATGCGTCTCATTCCATTCCGGGTCGTGGCTGTCTTTCTTGGTAGAAGTGCGCCACTCCTCCTCGGCACCGACATTGACCTTGCAGTAACAATCAGGGACATCTTTAACGATCTTGGAAAAAAATCCCATGGCCCCACCCTTCTTCGGGCCACTAATACCGACTGCCTTCTCCACGGTCAAGCGCAGGACGCCAATATGCGACAGGTAAGTCTTGAAGTAATCGTTGTTGCTGTCAAGCTTGACGAGGTAGCGGTTTGGAAGGACGGCCATGGAGGATATGATGCTGAGGATGACTTTGCGGACAGCTTTGTCCACCAAGAAGCAGTCGGCAATGTTGGCCGCATTGGTGAAGTTGAGCTTGAGCTCGGGGGGGTTTATGAAGGCAACTTGCGCGGCTCCAATCTTGCACTTTGTCAGTGTTTTGTTTTCGATGGTATTAAAAAGGAAAGTCGTACCAGAGGGATGACGTTGGTCAATGGAGCGAGTAATATTGAAAGCCTGCCCTTCAAGTGAATATGTTCGATGCCCTTGTCACGCAGTGTTAGTGATGTATGGTCAATATGACCTATTGGTATGAACCTACAAACTTAGGGATCATCTTCCCATCCAAATCAATATCACTCTGCCCCTCCCAAGTCACGTCCATGTCAAGCTTGATGCCGCCATGATCAGTCCTGTGAACATCCACCTCGGAGAGCCTCATTGGGACAGGTCCGAGGTCTAGCTTGGCAAATCGAAGCGTGGCTAGAGGTCCTGGAAGCATGGAGGCGAACATGGGCTCCACGATGTCCTTCACCATTCTACAGCCAGCAACGTTGATGTTAGGCCATAACTGCTCCACAATGTCATTGAGGAAGCCGACCGATTCAGTGCCCCCAGAGGCAGTTAGTTTATCAATGAGCCCCGCCATGGTTAGAGGGGTTCACTAAGGAAGATGGAACGAGATGAAGCTTGAGCAGATAAGAAGGTCTCTAGGCCAATATCGTCTGGCGGTTTGGGTTCCTGAAGGAGTCTCACGAACTTGGAATCTGATACTGAAAAAAGTAAGGGGATCTTTGGGTGCTATTCGTTTTGGCAGCGGGCACGAAGTGGGCGAGTGGGGTCGACGTCATTCTGTTACATCATACTACCTCCACGCGATTCTGTGAAGAGGTAGGAACCTAACCAGATTGGTAGTATCGTGGCTGGTTGAAACTTGGGGCAACAGTACAATGTGGAGTGATAAAGTGGGTTAGCTACTTTTGGTTAGTTTGATAACGTTCAAACGGGAAGCCCCCAGTCTGTCTCGCATGGGTCGGGCCTTGCCTTGAGCTTGGGCAATCGAGCCCTGATGTGTAAGGTCGCGAAATACCACACTTGTGTACCTTCTCTAGTATATCTCAAAATGCCGAAACTAAGTAACCCAGTTTGAAGGGTTTTCGTCACCCCCATTTCTTTAACCTGCCTTCCTGCCAAACAAGCCCCGGTTATGATCTAAACCCGAGCAGCTACCTTCCACGCGCGCGACTCCAGAATTGAAGCCAGGCGCAATAAGGTAGATGAGAGAACAGATGCGTCCTGGAAATGTTCCGCATGTTCCCCATA
Source organism: Arthrobotrys sinensis (assembly GCA_036971225.1). Taxonomy (NCBI): domain Eukaryota; kingdom Fungi; phylum Ascomycota; class Orbiliomycetes; order Orbiliales; family Orbiliaceae; genus Arthrobotrys; species Arthrobotrys sinensis. The sequence goes on from JAJTTV010000019.1 coordinate 884,560, forward strand.
TACCACGAATTAATAGTCTCTAGCTATTTGGATTGAAGAATTATCCGATAGGGTGCACCAATTTTGTAGGTAGTAGTAAGCTGTATATAAAGAGTTAGAAATGACCTCCATATTCACGAATACACATAATCACAAACATTAAGTCCGAAACATACTCTAATATAAATCCCTAGTTTAATTTTCAATCTACAACTTCATATATCTTATATATTCCTTTCCCAACATCATGTATTGGCAAAAAAAAGCTAGAGCTATAGTTTGTGGTGGAAATCCCACAAGTAGGCTGGCCAGACAGAAACGGGATACCGTCGATGACCTCAAAGACGGCGTTAACGACTGGTTCACCGACCGCCCCATCAAGTGGATGCTCTATAACACTATTGTCGGTTTCGAAAAAAGCACTATGGAAAACATCATCACCAACGCCCTAAGTAAATGGGCCGCAGTTTCAAACCTAACGTTCGAAAGGGCAGCGCCCAACACCAGCCCCGACGATGTCAATCTAAAAATCAAAGTCGCGGGACCAAGCGAAATCGATGAAGATTTTCCCGCCCAAACCGACGGTTCATGGATAGCTGCCAATGCATCCTGGGGTCCTGGTATATCGCAACTTTGGGTACCAGTAGAGAAAAAGATCTATTCCGCGCACGTCAAGTTTAACAATACGAAAACCGGGCCAAATAACTGGAACGTTCATCAGATTCACAACGTCTTTTTGCATGAAGTTGGGCATGCCCTTAAGTTGGGGCATACGTTGAATAATGACGCTATAATGGCGAGGTTGATGGCAGGTGGCGGTGGTAATCAGGATTTGCAGCTCCGAAGTGAGGATATTGCGAGAATTCAGAAATATTATAAACCAGAAGGAGAATCAAGGCGCCGAAGATAGGCATATTTGGGGAGTTATACGTGTGTATATAAGTACTCAGACAAACCATCCAATATTCGGATCGACCGAAGTGTCATGTGGCTCATTATTAAGATATCCGCATTAACCAAATCCGTGTTGCGAGGCTTGTATGACTGGCCAAAATATAAAAAAAAAGTCAGTTGACAACCACTATGGATGTACCAGAATATCAGATTTGAATCTGTACTATATTATCAGGAAAAGGCTTTAGCATAAGATAATAAGTAGTTTTATTCAGATGTTAGGAAGCCGACCTCAAGCAACACTACTGGCATTTATTAGTATTAAAATTGTTATTATTTTTGGAAATAGTAAAAAGGCTTGTTCATTTTGTTCATCCCAAATCTATCTATAAGAGTGTCTTTCTTTGTATCTCAATTTCTATTTTCGATTGTTGATATAATTTTCGAGAAAGCCGACTTTCCAATTACCATCATATACTTCAATTCCTTCATATCAGTATCGTTAGCTGCTGTCGCCCGTTTCTAAATTTCCCACGTCAGCCCCAAGGAAGGTCCCGCCTAAGTCGTCCTCGCAAAAGAGGTTCCCAATCCCCCCCTCGCGACGCCTAGGTACGAGACCAGGTGCCCAGCACCACCAAGGCCACTAAAAGACCGTTTTATATCAGAGCCCATCACGACTTGAAAACCAAGAGCGTAAATGATGCCTTAACTCACGGTGCTAATGATTTAGAGATCGATATCACGGTATGAAAATCTGGGTGGTACGCCGACTACAACGGCAAATATACATCACGGGATATCACCATCGAAGATCTATTCCAATTGGCCAAGCGCTAGTGGTCGGAAGGGTCACGGGACATATCCCGATATTTTTCCGGCTGGACATTAAATTTTAGATTACCGTGATCTGAAGGGAAACAAAAGCAATTTTTCTATTCACGAGCCCGTGGAGACGGCATGATTGTGCGAGATATTCTCCAGCTGCAGCCATAGGGCATCTGGGCCTTGTATGGGTTTTATTAAGTACTGTTGATGGAGGCGCTTGGAAATATCACGAGCCGCCTAAATGGCAGTGAAGCTGTAAAATTTAGTGGTCCTTGATCAAAGGTTAGAGACCAATTCAAAAATAGAGGCCCCTATCTAAAGCTCAATGAATCATGTCTTGTGGTGACTTTGACAATTTGGAGATTGCACACCTGCACGTGCGCACGCAACTCCGTGCAACCTATCTAATGAGTTTGCTAAAGTATTCGGCTAGACCGTGGGCGGGACGGTACCTGGTATGCTGAAAAGCTAGTTGGCGTCGCTGGAGTCGATGGTTTGATATATCGGCATAAGTTTAGCTACTACTACAACTCCAAAGATTCACGTGAGGGCTAATGAAACTGTTCGTTGACTAATTTCGTGTTGCAAGCATTGGAAGACAACCCTTGGTTTTCTAATCTTTAGCTAAACCAGGCTTGGTCGAACAGTGCGAATAATCCTAGTTTAAATCCTATGTTTACAGAGCATATATTCAAAAGATTAGGGTCTAATGACGGAAGAATTACCAGATGTCTATCTGGCATATGTATATTGTACACCTGGCTAGTTTGAAAGGATGTCAAACAAGTTGCAAGTTCGGGGCCATCATCCCAAAGGAAACCCGGTACTCAACTAAGCATAACTCGGACGAATTGCTACTGCGATATTCATGCTCGTGTGCATAGGCCCTGCCTTGTAATTCTCCAAGCCGCTACACCCAAATCGAACAGATTTGTCCGTTATCTAGCCTCGGTGGTGTAGCCTTGGTGCTACACAACCACTACTCCCAGCACATACTCCATCAACCTGGGTGATTAAAAGCGAAGACTCAACCGACGTATCATTTGGCCTGAAGGATACACTATTTATCACTTCGGGGCTCGCTGGTACAGTAAGAGAGCCATGATCCTCCCGTTCCGTCGCAATAAGATAATAAGCTTTGCGATCCGCATCGTAGGCTAACATAGCCCTGAAATATGATCCAGACAGAACGAAGTCTGAAACTTTGCCCCTGTTGGATCCATCCGTTGAAAGGAGCCATACGCGATCATGATAGAGCACGATTGTGAGGACATCGGAAGAGTCGTAAGCCGACGGTGTAGAATTGTTCAGCTGGTGGTATCTCCATCACGATAACGACTTCCGCGCTTCTCAGAGGGCTAGGAAGCGGTTTGTGGATACCGTTATCGTTTTGTGTCCACACAAGATTTCTTCTGCCCATTATGGTCGTAGATGAGATAGGGATAACCGGGATAACTTAAAGGCTTGGAAAATTCTTTATTTATTTGGTTTTGAATTGGGGGAAGGACAATTGCTGGGTCTTTAGCCCACGGAAAGCATGTGCACGCATTAATGGTTTAAATACACTTCAAAGGACCTTTAAGCTTTTAAGTCCTAGCTGAGACCCAACAGCATTTCACAAATGGTTGCCCATCCCTTTAGGTGTGCTCAAGCATTCCAGAATTATTACCAGGGCAGTGAGCCTTTGCCAAACCAAACTAGGCATATTCTGGGAGAAGGTGTGTATACACAACCTGGTAGGTCGGCTAAATCTGCTTTCGATTCCTTCCTGCAGCTGGAAGTTGGAACATGTACCAAAACACTAACCACGATGGGTAAGGGATTCTTATGCGCCAAGAGAGTTCCCAGAGGATTCATACATCTAAGATCTTGATAACACTAATCATAGCGGGCCGAAACAGTAAAAGATTATGTCTATATATGCATCAGGAAAAAAACACAGTTCCATTGCATTCCATCCTGCCCATCAGACAGGTAGGACAACAGGATAGACACAACAAAAACCTACCACCCTACTAGGGCCTATTCTATCCAATAAAAATTCTCTATTATAATATAAGATTTCTGTTGTGATGTAAAGTTATCATCATACAAAATATCTTCTATTAAATAAAATATTTATTATTAAATAAAATATTTATTATTAAATAAAATATTTATTATTAAATAAAATATTTATTATTAAATAAAATATTTATTATTAATACATTATATATATTTGGTTCAAATTTATAAACAATCTGTATAAAACTACATCAAATAATAGAATACTTATTTAAAATATGAAAAAAAATTAAATTTTTAATTAAATATTTTATAAAAATTTAACTATATATTAGTATAAATAAAAATATTTGGATATGTATAGGTTTGTAATATCATAATCTAAATATAAATAATAAAACTATTTATTATAATAAAAAAATAGAATTAATATTAAAATCTTATTCTTTGATATATGTTGATATTTTGAGTAAATTTGTATTAATTTTCTTTAGATTTGTATTAGTTTTTTTGCAAATTTAAAGTTTTTGTTAATTTAATATTTTTTTTAATTTGTAAAATTAAAATATTCTTTATATTTAATTTTTTTAAAATATCTTTTATTGAAATATCAATAATTTAGTGTTTATTCTTACTAATTACAAATAAATTTAATTTTTATTTGATTGGTACTAAGAGAGTAGTGTCACGGCTAAGCCATATTCCGTCCTAATATAGAAATAGCTTAGTATGATAAACAATATTTCCCTTTCATTATCTTTTTATTTTATAAAATTATTTAAATTATAATTTTTTAAAGAACTATTTATTAAGATTATTAATTTATAATTTCAGAAATATATGTTTATTTTTTAAAAATTATTTTTTTTTAAATAATTTAATATCTATATTATTAGACTATCCAATTTAATTCTTAGTTTTTGGTGTAATATATGATCTGGAATTTTTAGATTCTTTTAATTTTTAATAAATTAAGTAATTAAGAATTGAGAAATTAAGAAAAATATTTAATTTAAAAATTATATAGAAAGATTTTATGTATATAAGATTTTTTAAATAATAATAATTATAGTTTAAATTTTATTAGTTAATTTATTTATATATTTATTTGAATAGTTAAAAATATTTTTAATTTTTTTTATTATTATATTTTTAAATATAAATTATTTATTTATTTTTTAAATATATATTTTTTATTGAAAATTAAATAATTAGGTAATTAAAACAGTTTATTTGGAATTAACTATTTTAAAATTTTTTAATAAGGGTAACCTAGGATGGGTATAATATTTTAATTGTGTTACACCTGTTCCAGGTCTTCTTAGTAAGATTTTTTAAAATAGTTAGTTTATTTTATTAAACCATTTTCTTTATTTAATTGTTTAAATTTTAAAAAAAGAAGTATGTGTATTTATAAATAAGTAAGTAGGTGGTGTAAAAATGTAATAGTATATAGAAGTAAGAGTGTTTCTAAATATTCAAATATATTGGATAATTAAATGAGTTAACTGATGAGGTTTAAAATCAGAACCATCATTATTTAAAAAATTTTATATATATAATCAAGTTTTTATATAATTTATACAAAATGAATTTTTTTCAATTGTTTTTAGTGTCTAAAAATTAAGATAACTGAGAGTATAGGTTTGTAATTTTTCTTAATAATTTCTAATTGTTTAAATTTAAGAATTGGGATTTGAGGTTTTTTATTTGGTGTGTTGTGTTAAAAATTAAAAATTGGATAAATGGTCTAATAATGCAGATACTAAATTATCTAAAAAGGGTAATTTTAAAAAACAAATATATACTTTTAAAACTATAAGCTGATGATCTTAATAAGTAAAATTCTGAAAAATTATAACTTAAATAATTCTATAAAATAGAAAAATAGTGAAAAAAAAAATCATATTTATCATATCAAGCTATTTCCATATTAGGACGGAACATGGCTTGACCGTGACAAATTGATTTAATTTTTAATATATGAAAAAATATATGTATATTAGAAAATAATTCAAATCATAAAAATAGATATTAAGATGTTATTAAAAAAAGTTTATGATTTATTAAATAAGGTTTAAGAATTTTAACAAATAATCCCATTTTTTAAATAATTAATTAATTTATAAAAATATTAGAATATAGATTAACCAATAATCCAAAATTGGAAAATGAAAATGATGAATTTAAATAAAAATTGTAATAGATTTATATATAATATTTAAAAATTTAGAATAAAATAGAAAAACTCTTTGTTAATATTATGTTAAAAATATTAAAAATTAGTATAATTGAGAATTTAGAGGTAAAACCCTTTAATTTTTAAAGAATATATACAATTATTTTAAAATTAGAAGGAATTTTTTAAAATAAAAAAAAATTTTAATTATAATAATAAAAGAAAAAGAAGTATAACTCCAAAAACAAAAATTAAGATTTAAAAAAAAATTTATAAAAAAAATTTTTAAAATAGGAGGATTTAATAAATTTAATAAAAATTTAAATAAATTAAAAAAAAATTTTATTTAATTTAATATTTATTTTTGTTTTTAATTACTTTATTTTAATATTGTTAAAAAAAAGATTTTTTATATAAAATTATATTTTGAGGGTTTTATTTAATAAATTTATAATAATTATTATTAATTATATTATAATATAGAATTAGGGAAATGAGATTTTGAAGTTGTTAAAATTTTTATTAATATTAATAATTTTTATATTTTTTTTAAATAGTAATATAAGGATGATGATAAAGAAAAAAAAGTTTATAAAAATTTAAAATGTTTTGTTAGATTAATTTTGTATATAATTATGTTTATAAATTTAATTTTATTATTTTTTTTATTAATTAAAATAAAAAAAGCTTTATTTAAAAATATAAATAAAAACTTAAATTAAAAATTTAATAAAATATTATATTTAAGAAATAAAATAAAAAAATAATTTAAATAAAAATATAATAATTTTTAATCAATATTGATAATATATATTTTAAAATTAGAATATATTAATTATGCTTTAAAAATTAGTTTAAAATTTAATAAAAAAATAAAATTAATTAAAAAAAGGGGAATTGGATTAAGGGAAAAAATGGATATTGTTATTTTAATAAGATTTATAATCTAGTTTTAATGGATTTTAATATTATTTATAATTTTTAAAAATGATATTAAATTAATAAATTCTTAAAATTTAATAAATTTTTGTGTTGGAAGTGTAATGAAGAGGGATATTTTAAAAAAGATTATCTATAAAATTAATAAAATAATATATGATAATATAAATAGTTTTGAATTATAGATAATAAGAAAAATAAGAAAAATTTTTTTTTTTTTTAAAAATTATTTAATTTATGATTTAGGATTTTGAATGAATTTAGTAATAAATTTTTTTTAAAAAAAATATTGTTATTATTTTTTAAAAAATCTAATTTAGATGATTAGATGCCTACTGTAAGAAATCGTATGTAGACTAGTCGAGATATCAAGGTAATACACAAATGTCACAAGGCAAGATGAGGCACTAGTGTGTATACAGATTGATACTTAAATTGTTGCTTGGTTTCTAAATACATGATAGTGAACATAATAGTTTAAATAGATAATTGACAAAGGAAATAATAAAGTGAATTGGATAGGAGGTAAGTTTGTGAACTGGATATTTGGGTGTAGAGTGTTGAATTGGATAGGAGTTAAGTTTGTGAATGGGATATTTGGGTATAGAATGTTGAATTGGATAGGAGATAAGTCTGAATTGGATATTTGGATATATAGGATGTTGAATTGGATATAAATTGTTTTTTGGTAGTTTGGAAGTTTATGTAGGGTAAAGGTTTAAATAGGTCTTTTGTTGCACATATTGAAATAACAATAATAATATAGTTTTATGAGTTATAAAATCTAAATTTAGATATTTTCTTATTTTGGATCTGTGGTTTGTGTTGTGTTGTGTGGTTTTGTTTCTACCTATAGTATTGTTTGGATATTTCTTATGATCATTCTGAAAACTCTTCTGGCTGATTGGATTTCTGTTTGGAATTCATTATGTTGGAAGAACTTCATTATATAATCCCCTTCTCTAGTATTGATGTTCCGTCAATGCCCTGGTCTGATGTTTAGAATTTTAATAAATCTTTTGTTGTGGTGATATTGTTTGCTGATTTTAGATGTTATGAATTCTTGATAACTATTTTTGCGCAGGATTTTTGTGAGTGGCAATTTTCCTAGAGTTTTTGTACTTAAATTTTTTTTTGGTGTTTTAAAACCTGAATTTTTGGGTTTTAATTTTTTTGATTCTGGTGTTTTTTGGTTTTGGTTGTATGAAGTTAAGACTTCTTGGTTTTTTTTGGGGGTTTTGTTTTTCAAGTTAATTTCTTAGTTTAACTAAGGGGTATTGTTTGAAGTCATAACTTTGTTAGACAACTAGTCCATCATATAAATAAATTCCTCATTGTTGATATTTTCAGGTTGTTCCCTTTTTGGGATCTGAGTATTCTGCCTAGTTTCAACCAGTTCTGTTTGTAACCGCAAGATTTTATGGTATAGACTAATATATCTAAATTCTAATATCTAAATATCAAGAAAGTTTAATACAGAAAAAATATCTTAAATAATACTAGGATACTAAAAGTTTCTAATTAACTCACTTAAATCTTCAAAACTATATGGGAATAAGGTTGTAAAATCTACTATATCAAACAGAAAAACCAGATTGGTTAGGATAGAATTTATAAAATTCATTGAACAATTTTTGAGCATGGGTAATATCAAATGCAGGTTGTTAGGTAGATTTGTTTTAGTCCTTCCACTGAAAAAAATATTGAAGTTTGCAATAATAAATTCGTAAATTTAGGATTTTCTTAACCTTATATTCTTCCTTGTTGTTAATGGTGATTGATAAAAGTCTTTTTTTATAGTTTTGGTTAGGAAATGTGTTATCTAGTGCTAAATAAAGCAAATTAATATGGAAGACAGGGTGGATTTTTATTGAGGGGGGAAGCTTTAGCTTATATACTCATTTTCCTACAAATTTAAAAATCTAAAATAAACTTTTTATTTTATTGAATAATTTTAGATAGGGGCATGCCATTTTGATATTACATATATCTAGCCAGATGTAATCTCCTTTTTTGTATTTGGGTGTAGATCATCTTCATTTATTTGTTTGTTTTTGCTAAATTTGTGTAGTACAGTTAATTTCTACCTGGAAGATTTCCTATAATTTTGATATTTGTTAAATGAATTTTACAATTTCTAAATTTTTGGCAGGTTTTCTTAATTTTTGAAATTCAAACATAACTAAATTCCATCCGTAATTTACAATAAATGGGGAGATTCCAATAATATCTAATATCTTATTATTATAAAAATATTTGGCTAAAAATAGTTATTTAACTCAATCATCCTATTAATAATTAACATAAGCTTTGAGGTATTATTCTACAATAGCATTAATATGTTCTATCTATCCATCAATTTAGAAATAATATGTAATACTAAATCAATAATAAATTTTTAATTAACTATTAATTTTATTTTAGAACTTATCTAAAAAATTTTTTTTTTTATCTGATATAACCTTTTTGAATAATCCATAAAATTTCCAAACATCTCTTAGGAATATTTTGGTTAGTTCTCTAGTGGTAAGCTTTTTAAAAATAAGAATCAAATATACTATTTTAGAAAGTTTATCTATAGTGATGAGAATCATGTCATATCCATTTACTTTTAGTAATCTAGTAATCAAATTGAAAAAAATGTTTTACCAGTTGTCTTCTACAATCTGCAACAATTGTAATAAACCCTAAAGTACATTTCTAAGAGTTTTGATACATTTGTAGATGTGGTAATTATCTATATATCGGTTAATATTTTTTTGTAAATCTATCTACATATATTATCTTTAAATTAATTCTAATGTTTTTGTTTTTCCTGGGTGTTTTGCTGTGGAATGATTATGATGTTGTTTTAGAATTTCTTCACAAATTTTCTTACTATCAAATATTATTTTTTTTTCATTATAATATAATTCCCCTTGTTGTTTTTTTATCTTTGATATTTCAACTTTAAGATATCATCTATCTTTTTTTTTAAAAACTTTAACAATATTTTAAATATATAAATCCTCAAATACTGTTGTAATCCATTCTTCCTGTGTTATCATAACACCAATTTGTTGGATTTTTTCAAATAAAATAAATATTCTAATTCAATTTTTAATACACTCATCCCTCTTCCCCTAAGGAAAGTTTTTCAACTTTTTAGTTAATACATCAGCCTTAATATTTGTTTTTCCAAAAACAAAAAATATTTTAAAATCAAATCGAAAAAAAAATTCTATCTATCCCACTTATTTTTGCCTTAAATGCTATTTGGTCATAAAATACTCCAAGTTCTTATGGTTTGTGAGAATATACACTTGGGTGTAAACACTCATTAAATATTTTTTTTAGTTTTTAAATACCTAAATAATTAATAATAATTTTTTATCATAAATGTCATAATTATATTTTGTAAATATCATTTTTTTTGATTGATAGGTTATTAGGTGTTAAAGTTTATCATCATGTTTCTGAAAAAAAACTGCAGCACAGATAAAATCTAAAATATTTGTTTCTATGTGTGTCTCTAGCTTAAAGTTCCAATGTTTTAAGATAAATTCCATCATAAATGTTTACTAAAGTGCTAAGAAGGCTTGTTTTTCCTTACTTCCCCAGTAGAATATTCAATTTTTTTTAGTTAAATCATAAAAAAATTTAACTATTTTTACATAATCTTTAATAAATCATCAATAAAAGTTTGTAAATTTTAAGAAAGACTATACTTTTTTAACAGTTTTGGGTTTTTTTTTTAATTTTTTCTAGTTGAATATATTCTAAATTTTAGCTGGGTTTATTCTGATGTTGTTGTTTTCTATGATATAATCTAGAAATTTGGTTTTTTTAGTAAAAAATTTGTATTTGGAGAGTTTTATGTAAAATCTTGCTTTTATTAGAGTTTTTAAGACTTTTCGGATATGTTGAATATGCTTTTCTTTTGAATTGCTATAGATGTAGATATTATCAAGGTAGATTATATAAAATTTATCTAAAAAAAGTTGTAGAACTTCATTAATGTAGGTTTGGAAGGTGGTTGGTGCATTAATCAATTTGAAATATATTATCTAAAACTCAAAGTGGTTATATTTGGTTCAAAAAACTGTTTTTTCCTCATTTCTTTCTGTTATTTTGATTTAGTTGTATGTTTCATAAATGTTTAGTTGGGTGAAATATTTGGTTTTTTTGAGTCTGTTAAGAGTTTTGTTAATACATGGCAAAAAATATCGATTTTTAATAATGATGGTATTCAATTTCCTCCAATCTACACAGAGTTGTAGTGTTCTATCTTTTTTAGAAATAAAAAATATAGACATTCTTTATGAACTATTGGATCTCCAGATAAATCTTTTGACCATATTTTCTTTAATTTAAGGTTTAAAAACTTTAAAATATTTTTCACTTATTGGTTGTAAAAATTCTTAAGTTAGCTTAGTATCTTATAGTATAAGAATTTTTATATCTTCTTTCCTTCAGGGTGGTAATATATCTCCTTTTTTTTTCGAAAATACTTCTATCAAGTTTTAGAATTTTTTGGGCAGTGTAACAAATTCTTCAATATTGATTTTATCATCAACATAAATAACCTATTTCCATTTTTTTTCTAGATCATAAATAATATAGATAAGCCCTTATTTCATAATTCTTTTGAAAACTTCAGCATTGACAATTATAATTTTAGATAAATATTTTAAATATATTTAATTTTTCTTTTAATTGATATGAACATTATATTTTTTGTGTTATGGTTTTCCCAAATTGAGAGGTTTAATAGTGTTGACAATGTCAGTATTAATGATTTTTTTATGGTTTTGGATTTTCATTTTAAACTGAGTTATTTTCTTGATTGATTCTCTATTCTTATTGAAATATTTTACAGATTTAGAAATCTTCTTAGGATAAAATAAAAAATCATTTTTAATTGTAAATTTGCGATTTATATATATTTCTGTGTTGCTATTATCTAAATAGGTAAGGGTCTCGACAGGTTTTTGGGGGTGAGGGTATAGGGTAACAAAAATTTCAGTATATAATTTAAATGGGGTTTTAAATTCTTTAGGATTTAAACAAAAAAATGGGTTCTGAGATATAAAAGAAATTTGTGGTATTTTTCAGGGTTGGATGTTCTTCAAAGTAATAGGTGGGGGCTTGTTTTTTTGTGTGTTATAGAGTACAATTAGGTATCTTTTTTTTTTGTTTTTTTTTTGGTATTTTTTTGTTGTTGGTGTTCTAAAATAGATGCTATTTTGTTTTGGATATCCTTATAGGAGAGTCTTTAAATATTTTGGTTGTGAGTTAGACAAAAGTTGTAGGGGATTTGCCCTGTGGGTTTTCTGAAGGGTCTTAGAATTTGCTTATTTGGGCAGTTATTGGCAAAGTGTTTATTTTTGGTGTAGTATAAATAGAGTTTTTGAGCACAATGTTTATCCTTCTTTTTTTGGGTTAATTGTTTTTGAATATTATCAGTAGATTGGTTTATGGGTTCTAGGCTAAAATAATTATTTTTTTAGGTCTATGATAAAGGGTTGGTGGGGTTAAAATGGTTAGGTAGTTTTTGGGGTGCTTGTGGTGGTGTTTGTTTTTGGGGTAAATTAGTATTGGTCTGGTGTTTAGACTTCTTTTTTGTGTCTAAGGTTTGCTAGTTATTGTCAAGTTTTTGATAGAGAGTTACAAATTCATCAAATTTTGAGGGTAAAGTGTTTTGTGTGATCAAGAGTTCTTTAATTTTGATGCATAATTTATTTTGTAAATAAGCAATTTGTGCAACATCATTGTAATTTAGGTGTTCTATTAGATGTCTGAATTCTGTAAGGTAAGTGGAGAAGGGTTTATTGGTTTATTTGAAATTTCATAATTCTTGTTTTGTGGTATTAGCAGGATCAGGGTTTTTGAAGGTTTTTTCAAGTTATGCTGTGAATTCTCCATATGAGGCCCATAACCACTTCTTTTCATTGGTATTGTATTTATTAAAAGAAAATTCTACAAAGTTTTTTTTTAGCAAATTAACAGTGTAGGAGATTTTTATTACTAATTTTTGAAATTTAACTTATTCTCCCTTATATTTATTATTCAATTGGGTAAGGAAATTTTGAAGTTTATAGGGTTTTGTGTTATTAAAGGGATCAGGGTTTGGAAATTTAAAAATAAAAATAAAAATAAAGGTAGTAATTATTTTCAAATTATTTTTGAAATGTTTAAAAACAGCCATGATGGTTGTAATTTATTCTTCAAAGAATTTTGGAAAATTAATAACAAAAATAAACATTTAAATATTAAATTAATAAAATTACGAAGTAACAAAATATAAGAAATCATATATAAACTAGTCAAAATATCAAGATAATACATAAATGTTATAAGGTAAGATAAAGTATTAGTGTGTATATAGATTGATATTTAAATTATTGTTTGGTTTCTAAATATATGATAGTGAATATAATAGTTTAAATAGACAATTAACAAAGGAAATAATAAAGTGAATTGGATAAAAGATAAATCTGTAAATTGGATATTTGGGTGTAGAATATTGAATTGGATAAAAGTTAAATCTGTGAACGGGATATTCAAACATAGAGTGTTAAACTAGACAAAAAATAAATCTAAACTAAACATTCAAATATACAAAATACTAAACTAAACATAAATTATTTCTTAATAATTTGAAAGTCTATATAAAACAAAGGCCTAAACAGACTTTTTACCGCACATACCAAAATAACAATAATAATATAATTCCACAAATTATAAGATCTAAATCTAAATATTTCCTTATTCTAAATCTGCAGTTTGTGTTACATCACATAATTTTGCTTCCACCCATAGTATTACTTGGATATTTCCTATGATCATTCTGAAGACTCCTCCGGCCAACTGGATTTCTGCTTGGAGTTCATCATACTGGGAGAACTTCGTTACACCTACTCCTAAATTTACTATTAATAATAAAAAAAAAAAATATAAGTTGATTTTTTTTTAGAATATTTTTTTTATTTTTTTAATTAATGAAAATATTATTAATTTTAAAAATAATTTCCCATAAAAATGATATGTTTTTTTATTAATAATAACTTAATAGATAATTTTATCAAACCTATATTTATTATAATTTTTATTATAAACAACTAATTTATAAAAACTTTAAAACCTAACTATAATATTTAGTTGTTTATTTTAAAATTTGTTTTTAAATTATTATAATTTAATTTATTTTTAATATTAATTTAGAACAATATTTTAGTGATTGGGATGATAATGAATTTTAGAAAGAAATAAAAAAGGAAGAAAAAGAATTTTAAAAACTTATAATAAACCTAAAAGAAGAAGAATAATAATACTATTCTAGTTGTAGGAAAGATATTCTACAATAAATAGAATAAATTAACAAAAAAAATATCAAATTATATTAATTATATTATATTATAAAAATTGTTGAAGTAGTAGGATATAATTTCACCAAAGAATTAAAATAACCAAAAAAGAAAGAATATTAAAATACTATCCTTTATACCATAATAAAAATTTATAAAAAAAAATAGTTTATAATTAATAAATATATTATTTTTTTATTTAGAGTATTTCACCATCAGATAAGATATACTAAAATATGAAATAATAAATTTTAAATTTTAAAAAATTATTATAAATTAATTATTATATATAAAAAATTAAAAAAATTATATATTTTAGAGATTATTATAAAGAATAATATTTTAAATTTTTAGAACTTTTTATGTATTATTTGAATTAGTATTAATTTTTAAATTTCAAAATTTTGCATTTTTATAAAATATATTATTTACTATATTTTAATACTATATTAGTTTTTGATTATTAATATTATTATTATTATTACAATTATATTATTATTATCATTGTTATTATTATTACTGTTATTATTATTATTATCATTATTATTATTATTATTATTATCATAGTCTAATAATTTTAAAATTATTATTAATTTATTTGATATACATATTATTGAGTTAATCTAAAGACTTTTAAAAATAATATATAAATAATAATATATATTTTTAAAAAAAAAGATTTCCCATTTATACATATATTAATATACATATATAATATATTATATGTAATATTGGTATGGAAAATAAATAATCTAAACAATTACATTATAGTATATATTAAATAATTAATAATATTATTAAAAAATAAAAAAATATTAGTATACTAAACTATTTAATTATATAATTAAAAATTTTTTTTATAATTGGATATAATATATATTATAATAATTAAATTAATAAATAAAGATTTAGATATTAATTAAATAATACAATTTATACAATAATATTTAAAACTATATTTTACATACTCACATACATTAAATAATGCCCAAATTAGAGCCGATAATCTAACTATTATTAATAAATTCTACCAATTATTTATAAAAATTAAATAAAAACATAATATTATAAAAAATATATTATATAATATAAATGAAAAAAAATTTATAATAAATTTTGTTTAATTATCAAAAATAATAATTTTAATAAAATTTAAAAATTAATATATAAAATAATTTAGCAATTATAAATTAATTACCATCATCAAATATATTAATATGCACAATATTATTTTTCTTTTATTTGTTATTTTTAAAAATATTTACTATTAATTTAACTAATATACTAATAATATTAATAAATTGATAAAAAACTGGTTATTCATAACCTCACCTAATAAATAAATAGATAATAATTTAGACATTTGATGGTTAGAATAAGTATTTGAATCAAAAATAAAGACTTTTGATAATTATATATATATATTATTATTAAATAGTTATAAAAATTATATTAGTATAGAGTTTATTAGCTATTATATTTAGAAAAATATTATTACTTTATATTTATTAGTATATAATATATATTATTTATAATTATTAAATATTAGATTTAATTTAATATATATTAAATAATATAATAATATTGTAGATCATATTATATACAATAATATTATTAAAATTAATAAATAATTATTTATTAAATTATTAATAAAAATTAAAAAAAATACTATTTTAAAAGATCTAATTAAATTAGTATAACAAAAAACTAATATAATATTATATAATTTAGAAAAAATTTTATTTAAATTATAATAAAATAAAATTATTTAATTTAAAGTTTTAAATTTAATTACAAAAATATTAATCCATCTATAATTTACCTATAAAATTATTACCAATATTTTTAATAAAATTAGTTATTTACTTAATTTATTAATTATTAATAGTATATATTAATTAAATAAAATGATAAAAAAAGTTATAAATAAATTTATTATATTAATTAAAACTAATACCCAATTATATATTACAAATAAAAAGATTTTATAAAATAAATATAATAAATTAAGGCTTACTAGGACCCATATTTTAAATAATCAAAAAATTAATGAATTATAGTAAAATAAAATTATTAAATTAAATACCAAAAATATAAAATTTAGAAAAAGTTATAATTATTTTTATAATAATAATAATAATTATAATAGAAAATATGGTAAAGGTTATAATAAAATTAAATATTTTTAAAATTATTTTTAAAAAGATATTGGAAAGAATAGTATAGAAAATAATATGAAGAATAGTATAAAAAATAATTTAAAAAATAATTTAAAAAATAATTTAAAAAATAATACAAAGGATAATAATTATATAAATAATAAAATAATAAAAATAAATATAATGTAAAAATTTTACATTATAATTTAAAAAAATTAGTATAGTATAGTATTAAAATGTGGTAAATACTATATTTTATAAAAATATAAAATTTTAAAATTTAAAAATTAATATTAATTCAAATAATATATGAAAAGTTTTAAAAATTTGAAATATTATTCTTTATAATAATCCCTAAAATATTTAATTTTTTTTTAATTTTTTATATATAATAATTAATTTATAATAATTTTTTGAAATTTAAAATTTGCTATTTCATATTTTGGTGTATCTTATCTGGTGGTGAAATACTCTAATATTTAGAAATTATTATTTATTAATATAAAATTTCTTACATAATTATTAAATAAAAAAAAAAATTTTAAACATATAATTTTATTATTTTTGTAGAAAAATTTTTGCTAACTATAAATTATATAATAAACAACTCCCTTTTTATAAAAAATATTATTGTTATTGATATTAAATTATTAAATATGGTACTATAATTGATTTTTTTTTTTTTAATGGTATTAACCTATGTTATATAGATGTTATTTTTATGATATATTTTTTTTTTACTTGGATTTAAATAATATAATATAAAAAAAATTATAAAAAAAATGATTATAATAAAAATTAAAATAATTTTATTATTAAGAAAAATATTTTGATTATGTTTTTTATTCTTTTATAATTTATAGATAAATATATTAAACTTAATGGATGTATTATAAAAATAATTATAAAAAAACATCTATACTTGTAAGAAATCGTATAGGAACTAGTTAAAGTATCAAAGTAATACATAAATGTTACAAAATAAAATGAATATATTAGTATGTATATAAATTAATATTTAAATTGTTATTTAATTTTTAAATATATAACAATAAACATAATAGTTTAAATAAATAATTAATAAAAAAAATAATAAAATGAATTAAACAAAAAATAAATCTATAAATTAAATATTCAGATATATAATATTAAATTAAACAAAAATTAAATTTATAAATTAAATATTCAAATATAAAATATTAAACTAAATAGGAGATAAGTCTAAATCAAATATTTAAATATATAAGATAATAAATTGGGTATAAATTATTTTTTAGTAATTTAGAAGTTTATATAAAGTAAAAACTTAAATAGATTTTCTATTATATATATTAAAATAATAATAATAATATAATTTTATAAATTGTAAAATTTGAATTTAGATATTTTTTTATTTTGGATTTGTGGTTTATATTATATTATATAATTTTTTTTTTAATTATAGTATTATTTAAATATTTTTTATAATTATTCTGAAAATTTTTCCAACCAATTAAATTTTTGCTTAAAATTTATTATATTAAAAAAGTTTTATTACATAATCCTTTTTTTTAATATTAATATCCTATTAAAATTTTAATTTGATATTTAAAATCTTAGTAAATTTCTTATTATAATAATATTATTTATTAATTTTAAATATTATAAATCTTTAATAACTATTTTTATATAAGGTTTTTATAAATAATAATTTTTTTAAAATTTTTATACTTAAATTTTCTTTTAATATTTTAAAATTTAGATTTTTAGATTTTAATTTTTTTAGTTTTAATATATTTTAATTTTAATTATATAAAGTTAAGATTTCTTAGTCTTTCTTGAAAATTTTGTTTTTTAAGTTGATTTTTTGGTTTGATTGAGGGATATTGTTTGAAGCCATAATTTCATTAAACAATTAATTTATTATATAAATAAATTTTTTATTATTAATATTTTCAAATTATTTTATTTTCAAAATTAGAATATTCTATTTGAATTTAGTTAATTCTATTTGTAATTATAAAATTTTATAATATAAGTTAATATATTTAAATTCTAATATCTAAATATCAAAAAAATTTAATATAAAAAAAATATTTTAAATAATATTAAAATATTGAAAATTTTTAATTAACTTATTTAAATTTTTAAAATTATATAAAAATAAAATTGTAAAATCTACTATATTAAACAAGAAAATTAGATCAATCAAAATAAAATTTATAAAATTTATTAAGTAATTTTTAAACATAAATAATATTAGATATAGGTTGTTAAATAAATTCATTTTAATTCTTCTACTAGAGGAAATATTGAAATTTATGATAGTAGATTTATGAGTCTAAAATTTTTTTAATTTTGTATTTTTTTTTTGTTGTTAATTGTAAGAAATCGTATGTAGACTAGTTCGAGATATCAAGGTAATACATAAATGTCACAAAACAAGATAAAATATTAGTATATATACAGATTAATACTTAAATTATTACTTAATTTTTAAATATATA
The DNA here is from genome assembly GCA_036971225.1 of Arthrobotrys sinensis. Taxonomy (NCBI): domain Eukaryota; kingdom Fungi; phylum Ascomycota; class Orbiliomycetes; order Orbiliales; family Orbiliaceae; genus Arthrobotrys; species Arthrobotrys sinensis. The sequence goes on from JAJTTV010000019.1 coordinate 903,371, forward strand.
ATAGCAAATATAACAATTTAAATAGATAATTAATAAAAAAAATAATAAAATAAATTAGATAAAAGATAAGTTTAAGAATTAAATATTTAAATATAAAATATTAAATTAAATAAAAAATAAATTTGAACTAAATATTCGAATATATAATATTAAATTAAATAAAAATTAAATCTATAAATTAAACATTTAAATATAAAATATTAAACTAAATAAGAAATAAGTCTAAATTAAATATTCAAATATATAAAATACTAAATTAAATATAAATTATTTCTTAATAATCTAAAAGTTTATATAAAATAAAGGTTTAAATAAATCTTCTACTATATATACCAAAATAATACTATTAATCTAATTCTATAAATTTTAAAATCTAAATCTAAATACTTTCTTATTCTAAATTTATAATTTATATTATATTATATAATTTTTTTTTTAATTATAGTATTACTTAAATATTTTTTATAGTTATTTTAAAAACTTTTTTAACTAACTAAATTTCTATTTAAAATTTATTATATTAAAAAAGTTTTATTATATAATTTTTTTTTTTAATATTGATGTCTTATCAATATTCTAATCTAATGTTTAGAATTTTAATAAATTTTTTATTATAATAATATTTTTTACTAATTTTAAATAACATAAATTTTTAATAATTATTCTTATAAAAATATTTATAAAGAATTATTTTTCTAACATTTCCATATTTAAATCTTTTTTTAATATTCTAAATTCTGGATTTTTAAATTCTAATTTTTCTAATTTTGGTAGATTTTAATTTTAATTATATAAAATCAAGTTTTTTTAATCTTTTATAAAAGTTTTAATTTTTAAATTAATTTTTTATTTTAGTTAAAAGATATTATTTAGAATTATAATTTTATTAAATAATTAATTTATTATACAAGCAAATTTCTTATCACTAATATTTTTAAATTATTTTTTTTTTTAAAATTATAAAGGATATTTTTGTTAAAATATTTTGTTTAATTTTAGTTAGTTTGATTTATAATTATAGAATTTCGTAATATAAACTAATATATTTAAATTTTCGAAATTATATAAGAATAAGATTATAAAATTTATTATATTAAGTAAAAAGACCAAATTAATTAAAATAAAATTTATAAAATTTGTTAAATAATTCTTAAGTATAAATAATATTAAATATAAATTACTAAATAAATTTATTTTAACTCTTTTATTAAATAAAATATTAAAATTTATGATAATAAATTTATAAATTTAAAATCTTTTTAATTTCATATTCTTCTTTGTTGTTAATGGTAATTAGTGGAAGTTTTTTTTGTGATTTTGGTTAAAAAATATGTTTTTTAGTATTAAATAAAATAAATTAGTGTGGAAGATAAAGTAAATTTTTATTAAAAAAGAAAACTTTAGTTTATATATTTATTTTTTTATAGATTTAAAAATCTAAAATAATTTTTTTATTTTATTAAATAATTTTAGATAAAAACATATTATCTTAATATTTTATATATTTAATTAAATATAATTTTCTTTTTTATATTTAAATATAAATTATCTTTATTTATTTATTTATTTTTATTAAATTTATATAATATAATTAATTTTTATTTTAAGAATATTTTATAATTCTTCTATTTATTATATAAAATGTTTAATTTATTGATTTTTAATAAATTATTAAAATCTTTAAAATTCAAGAATATTTAAATTTTATTTATAATTTATAATAAAAAAGGAAATTTTTATAATATCTAATATTTTATTATTATATAAATACTTAACTAAAAGTAATTAAATAATTTAATTATTTTATTAGTAATTAATATAAATTTTCAAATATTATTCGATAATGTTATTAATTCATTCTATCTATTCATTAATTTGCGGATACTACGTTAGAGTATTTCACCACCAGATGAGACACACCGGGATATGAGACAACAAATTTTGAATTTCAAAAAATTATTATAAATTAATTATTATATATAAAAAATTAAAAAAATTATATATTTTAAAAATTATTATAAAAAATAATATTTCAAATTTTTAGAACTTTTCATACATTATTTAAATTAATATTAATTTTTAAACTTTAAAATTTTATATTTTTAGAAAATATATTATTTATTATATTTTAATATTACACTATACCAACCTCTCTAAATTATAACACAAAATTTTTATATTATATTTATTTTTATTATTTTATTATTTATTTATATAATTATTATTTTTTGTATTATTTTTTGAATTATTTTTTAAATTATTTTTTAAATTATTTTTTATATTATTTTTTATATTATTTTTTATATTATTTTTTATATTATTTTTTTTAATATTTTTTTGAAAATAATTTTGAGGATATTTACTTTTACCACAATTTTTATCACATTTTTTACCACAATTATTATTATTATTACAAAAATAATTGTAACTTCTTCTAAATTCTATATTTCTAATATTTAATTCAATAACCTTATTCTACTATAGTTCACTAATCTTCTGATTATTCAGAACACAGGCCTTAATAAACCTTAGTTTATTATATTTATTTTATAAAATTTTCTTATTTACAATATGTAATTAGATATTGGTCTTAGTTAATATAATGAATTTATTTATAATTTTCTCTATTATTTTACCCAATTAATATATACTATTAATAATTAGTAAATTAAATAAATAACTAGTTTTATTAAAAATATTAATAATAATTTTATAAATAAATTATAGATAAACTGGTATTTTTATAATTAAATTTAAAATTTTAAATTAAATAATCTTATTTTATTATAATTTAAATAAAAATTTTTTTAAATTATATAATATTATATTAATCTTTCATTATATTGATTTAATTAAAATTTTTAAAATAATATTCTTTTTAACTTCTGCTAATAATTTAATAAATAATTATTTATTAATTTTAATAATATTATTATATATAATATGGTTTATAATATTATTATATTATTTAATATATATTAAATTAAATCTAATATTTAATAATTATAAATAATATGTATTATATATTAGTAAATATAAAGTAATAATATTTTTCTAAATATAATAGTTAATAAATTCTATATTGATATAATTTTTATAATTATTTAATAATAATAATATATATATATAATTATCAAAAATTTTTATTTTTGATTCAAATACCCATTTTAATTATTAAATATTTAAATTATTATCTATCCATTTATTAAATAAAATTATAAATAATTAATAAAATTTGTTAATAATAACTAGATTATTAGCTCTAATTTAAATATTATCTAATATATATAAATATGTAGAATATAATTCTGAATATTATTGCATAAATTATATTATTTAATTAATATCTAAATTTCTATTTATTAATTTAATTATTATAATATATATTATATTTAATTATAAAGAAAATTCTTAATTATATAATTAAATAATCTAGTATACTAATACTTTTTTATTTTTTAGTAGTACTACTAGTTATTTAATATATATTATAATATAATTATTTAAATCATTTATTCTTTATATTAATATTATATGTAATATATTATATATATATACTAATATATATATAAATAAAAAATCTTCTTTTTTATAAATATATATTATTATTTATATATTATTTTTAAAGATTTTTGGATTAATTCAATAGTATATATATTGGATAGGCTGATAATAGTTTTAAAATTGTTAAACCATAATAATAATAATAGTAATAATGGTAATGGTGGTAATAATAGTAATAATAATAACAATAATAATAATAATAATATAATTATAATAATAATGGTAATATTAATAATCAAAAACTAATACAACATTAAAATATAGTAAACAATACATTTTATAAAAATATAAAATTTTAAAATTTAAAAATTAATACTAATTCAAATAATACATGAAAAATTCTAAAAATTTAAAATATTATTCTTTATAATAATTTTTAAAATAACGTTTTGCACCGGGAAGAGGATCACACGCAGAAGAGGATCACTTTTTTTTGAATCTAATTTATTTTTTTATAATTTTATTTTTAATTGTAGAAATCTAGAAAAAATATATATAAAAGGAATCAGTATCTTCTAAAATATATTAAAACTTTATATTATTTTAATTAATATTCAATTTTTAATTAATTTTTAAAAATTGATTTTTTGCGTATTTTTGTGTTTTTTGCCATACAAAAAAAATGTGTTGTCTCATATAAATTTGTATGTAAATTTTTGTATTGAGTAACTTTTTTTTGAAAACATAAAAAGAACTTCATTTTGTTGGATTTTGTGAAATTTAGATATGTTGAAATATAAAGTGTTCTAATTATAATTATGCAAAAATTATTTAAAACTAAGAAAAATTAAAAAAGTTATTAACGTTTAAAAATCATAAAAATGTGTTGTTTTACATACAAATATCAAAAAATATAAAGTTTAATAACTTTGTTAATTTTTAATATTTTTTAATAATTTTAGTTTAATTTTAATATCTTATTATATATATTGAATATATTAAAATTATATATATATGTGTCTCTACAAAGTCTTGAGTAATATTCATTTTTGTTTATAAAAATTTATATATAAAATAACACATTTTTCTAATTTTTAAACATTAATAACTTCTTTAATTTTTATTATTTTTTAAAGATTTTTGATTAATTTTAATTAAAAACATATATATTAAAGCATATTAAAATTTCACAAAATCCAACAAAATGAAGTTCTTTTTATGTTTTCAAAAAAAAAGTTACTCAATACAAAAATTTACATACAAATTTATATGAGACAACACATTTTTTTTGTATGGCAAAAAACACAAAAATACGCAAAAAATCAATTTTTAAAAATTAATTAAAAATTGAATATTAATTAAAATAATATAAAGTTTTAATATATTTTAGAAGATACTGATTCCTTTTATATATATTTTTTCTAGATTTCTACAATTAAAAATAAAATTATAAAAAAATAAATTAGATTCAAAAAAAGTGATCCTCTTCTGCGTGTGATCCTCTTCCCGGTGCAAAACGTTATTTTGAAATTATTTTTATAAATATTTTTAATCTTATATATAATTTAGTCCTTAAATATAATTAATTATATAAACATAATCTAAATATTAACTAAAAGTAATAAATTATTAAATTTTTTTAATATAATTATTAATAATTTTAAGGAAAAATATAATTTATTAAATTAAAAATAAAATAAAAAATTTATTTATGTTTTATATAATAAATGTTATAAAAAAAATTAAAAAACTGATTTAAAAATAAATTTTTATTTATTTATGTTTATATAAAAAAAAAGATAGTTGTTTTTTAAAAATATATTAAAAAAAAACTTTAAAAATAAATATATTTAACTTTTTAATTTATTAATTAAATATTTTATATTATTTATACTAAAATTAAATAAAAAATTCTGAATTTATATTGATTATTAAAATTTAAATATTATTATTATTAAAAATATTAACCTTTTTTTATTTATTAGTAAATTTTTTAATTAATTTAAAAAAACCAAATATTTTACTAAATTTGATATTATTAATATTTATTATAATATATAAATTAATTTTAAAAAAAAAAATGGAAAATTGTATTTAAATATTATTATAAATTTTTTAAATATTTGGTTATATTTTTTGGTTTAACTAATATTTTAGTTTTTTTTTTAAATATTTATAAACTATATTTTATATAATTATATTAATAAAATTTATATTATTTATTTAAATAATATTTTTATTATAGTAAAATTAAAGAAGAATATTATAAATATATTAATTTAATTTTAAAAGTATTTAATAAATGGAATTTATAAATTATTTTAGAAAAATCTTAATTTGATGTATTAGAAGTTAAATTTTTAAAAATTATAATTATATTTAATAAAATTAAAATGGATTTTAAAAAAATTTAAATTATTTAAAATTAATTTAAATTTAAAAATATTATTGATATATAATTATTTTTAAAATTTTATAATTATTATTGATGGTTTATTAAAAAATATAATTTTATATTTATTATTTTTATAAAATTTATAAAAAAAAAATATTAAATTTGAAATAATTTTTATTAAAATAAAAGCTTTTTAGATTTTTAAAAATATTTTAATTTTTATTTTTATTTTTTAATTTTTTAATTTAGTTTTATTTATTAAAATAGAAATTGATATTTTAATTATAATTTTAAAATTTTATTTATTTTAGTTATATTTAAATAATAAATAATATTTAATTATTTATATTTTTTATAAATTTAATATTATATAATTTTGATATTTTATTTATAATAAAAAATTTATAGTTATTATAAAAATATATAAGAAATAATGTGTTTATTTGTAAATTAAAAATTTTTTTATTATTTTATTTAATTATAAAAATCTTATATATTTTATAATTATTAAAAAGTTTAATTAAAAATAAATTTGATAATAAAAAATTTTTAATAAATATAATATAAAAATAGTATATTTTAAAAAAAAAAGAATATTTTAATTAATATTATTAGTTGTTAATTAAATTTAATTAAAAATATAAAATTAAATAAAGGAGTTATTTTTAAAGAAGAATAAAATTATATTATTATTAATAAAGTTTTAAATTTTATTAAATATATTTTTAAAAACTTTTTTTATAAGAAATTTTTCAAAATATATAAAAATGATTTTATTTTAAAAAAAATATTAGAAAATTTAATAAAATCTTTTAAATATTTTAAAATTTAAAACAAAATTATTTTATTTAAAAATATTTTCTATATTTTAATAAAAAAATTATAAATAGAAATTATTTTTTAATATTATAACATATTAATATACAATTATTTAGAAATTAATTAACGATTTGTATTGGGAAGAAGATCATATATAAAAGAGGATTACTAAATTTTGAATTTTAAAAAATTATTATAAATTTATTTTTAAAAAAAAAAATTTAAAAAAATTATATATTTTAAAAATTATTATAAAGAATAATATTTTTAAAATTTTAGAATTTTTTATGTATTATTCAAATTAATATTAATTTTTAAATTTTAAAATTTTGTGTTTTTATGAAATATATTGTTTACTAAATTTCAACACTGCACTGTATTTTGATTTTAACTTTTTATTACTATTATTATTATTATTATTATTATTATTATTATTATTATTATTATTATTATTATTATTATAACCATAGTCTGATGATTTCAAATCCATCAACCTATCCAACACATTTATTATCGAATTAATAAGGTTATTTTTGAAAAAAATATACAAATAACTCTACACATATATAAAAAAGGAGATTTTTTATTTATACACATATTAGTGCACATATATAATATATAATATTAAAAAGAAAAATTAGTAATAGAAATAGTAATTGAATTAAGGTATATTAACAATAAATAATAATACTGATGGAAAGTAAAATAATATTAGTGTGTTAGATTATTTGGTTATATAATTGGAAGTTTTTTTTATGTTTAAATATGGTACATAATATGGCTATTAAATTAATAAATCGGGATTTAAATATTAATTAAATGAATTAATTCATATAACAACAACTAAAATTACATTCTGTATACTCATATATATTAGATAATGTTTAAATTAAAGTTAATAATCTAATTTTTATTAATAAATTCTATTAGTTATTTATGAATATTAAGCAAAAATATAATATTATAAAAAATATATTATATAATATAGATGAAAAGGGTTTTATTATAAATAATATTTAAATATTGAAAATAGTGGTTTTAGTATTGTTTAAAAGTTAGTTCATAAAATAGTATGGTAATTACAAATTAATTATTATTATTGAATATATTAACGTGTATGATATTATTTTTTTATTTATTTATTATTTTCAAAAGTATTTATTACCAATTTAATTGGTATATTAATAATATTAATGAAGAACTAGTTATTTGTAACATTATTTAATAAATAGATAAACAGAGATTTAGGTATTTAATAATTAGAATAAATATTTAAACTAAAAATAAAGATTTTTAATAATTATATATATATGTTGTTATTAAATGGTTATAATAATTATATTAATACAAAATTTATTAACTACTATATTTAAAAGAATATCATTATTTTATATTTACCAGTGTATAATACACATTATCTGTAATTATTAAATATTAAATTTAATACAATGTATATTAAATAATATAATAATATTGTGGACTATATTATATATAATAGTATTGTTAAGATTGATAAATAATTATTTATTAGATTATTAATAAAGGTTAGAGAAAATATAATTTCTAAAAATTTAATTAAATTAATATAATAAAATATTAAATTAATATTATATAATTTAAAGAAAATTTTATTTAAATTATAATAAAATAAAATTATTTAATTTAAAATTTTAAATTTAATTATAAAAATATTAAATTGTTTATAATTTATTTATAGAATTATTATTAATATTTTTAATAAAGTTAATTATTTATTTAATTTATTTATTATTAATTATATATATTAATTAAATAAAATGATAAAGAAAGTTATAAATAAAATTATTTTATTATATAAAGTTAATATTTAGTTATGTATTGTAAATAAAAAGATTTTATAGAATAAATATAATAAACTAAGATTTATAAGTATCTATATTTTAAATAATCAAAAAATTAATAAATTATAATAAAATAAAATTATAAAATTGGATATTAAAAATATAGAATTTAGAAGAAAATGTGGTTGTTTTTGTAATAATAGCAATAATTATAACAAAAAATATAATAAAAATTGTGATAAAACTAGATGTTCTCAAGATTGTTTTTAAAAGAATACTGGAGGGGGTATAGAAAATAGTACAAAAAATAATATAAAAAATAATATAAAAAATAATATAAAAAATAATTTAAAAAATAATTCAAAAAATAATTCAAAAAATAATTCAAAAAATAGTTCAGAAAATAATTTAGAAAATAATAATTATATAAATAAGTAGTACAATAAATATGGTGTGGAATTTTTGTGTTGTATTTTGAATAAAAAGGGTGGTACAATGTTATGTTAAGATATAATAAATAATATATTTTATAAAAATGTAAAATTTTGAAATTTAAAAATTAATATTAATTTAAATAATGTATAAAAAGTTTTAAAATTTTAAAATATTATTTTTTATAGTAATTTCTAAAATATATAATTTTTTTAATTTTTTTTGATTAAAAATAAATTTATAATAATTTTTTGAAATTCAAAATTTAGTGATTTTCTTCTGCGTGTGATCCTTTTCCCGGTGCAAATCGTTATATCTAAAAATTAATTATTAAAACTTATTTTTAATTTGGAATATATAAGTATATTAAAGAATATATTAAGATATATAATATGTGCTATAGAAATAAACTAAATTAATATAAATTCTATAAAATATTATAATTTTATAATGTTTTTAGTACACCTTTTAAAATCATTATCTATAACTTTATTTAAGGATTATTATTAATATACAATCTTTTAATTAACATGTTGTATGATGAGATTTTGGTTATAACTGACAAATTAATTAAAATGGTTATTTTTATACCTTAAAATAGTTAATAGGGATTTAAAAAACTTCAATAAATCTATAATTAATATATTTTTAGTAAATATGGTGTATAAATAAAGTATATTTTTAATTAAGATTTTTTTTTTATTAATAAATTTTAATAATTATTAATAAATTAAACAAATATCAAATTCAATATTACCACCAAAAAATATATTTAGACTAATAGAATTATTAAATAATTTATCCAAATTTTTAAAATTTATTTTAGAAATTTCCTAAATTTTGTTTAAAATAATTGGATTAATTTTTTGCCCATAACTAAATTTATATATAATATTTTATAATATTTAATTAATAAATATATTTTATATGAAGTTTTAAGAAGATGGAACCCAAAAACCTTTTTATTATTTTTTCAACCAAAAGATGTTATATTGAAAGCAAAAAAATATATAAAATTTATAAAAAATTTTTATACTAATTTAAAAAAGGATTTACAATTTTCTTAAAAAAGAATATCCCATTATTATAATCAAAATTAAGAAAAGGTTTCTTTTTTTTAAAAAAAAAAAATAAAGTATATTTGTTTATATGAAATTTAAAATTATATTACTTTAATAAAAAATTTGGTTATTAGAAATTTGGATTTTATATAGTTAAAAAATAATTTGGAAAATATTAATATGAATTAGATATATTTGGACCAATTTAAATTCATAAAATTTTTTATATATTAATTTTAAAACTTATCCCACCAAAATTATAAAAAAATTCCAGAAATAATAAAATTAAAAATGATGATTTTATCAAATACGATGTTAATAAAATTCTTGAAGGATTTAATGAAAATAATGAATATTTTGTAAAATAATCTCTATTTTATGGTTTAAAAGATGATTTTTGGTAATTTGAAGAGAATATCTTACTTATACTTATCTAGTTTTATTTAAGATAATTTAGGATGTTTGCTAAGCAGGGCACTGAAAAATTAAAAAAAAGATGTGGATGATTTAAAAAAAATTAAATATAAAATTAAAAAAATTTTTTTATTTATAATAGAGAATAAATTTTATATATATAAAATTTTATATAATAAAAATATTAATATTTTGATAAGATATTTTGATATTTTAGTTATGAATATAAAAAAAAAGAAAAATATTATTTAAAAATTAAAAAATTTATTTAATGATATACTATTTAAACCTTTTTAAAAGCTTATTGTAATATTTTTATTTAGAATAATAGAGAATTTTGTTGTAAGCGTTGTAAATTTTATTTTTAGTTAAGTCATATTATTTGGATTTGTAAAGAAATTAATTATTTTTGAAAGATTATTATTTGTGGATTTTTTAATTGTTTTTTTTGTAGTATTTTTTTTTTTTTAATATAGTTTTTATGTGGATTAAATTTTTATGATGTTTTTTTATGATAATTTTTAACTTTTTTTGATGATAAGTTATTTTGGTTGTAATTTCTTAAAATTTCTTAATGAGTTTTAGTAAGATGAGTATTAATATTAATTAGTTTTCATATTTTTCTAAAATAAAGTTTTAAAATTTTTTTTTATTTTGTAACAATCAACTAAAATTTTTTTACAAAAAAAAAACTTTTAAGAAATACTTATGTGGAACAATATTATATTCCTTTTTCCCTTGATAAATATAAATAAAACAAAATTTTATTTTGTTTAAGAAAAAACATTTATAATCAAATCATTTATAATAGTCGCACAAAATTTTTACAAAGATTTCAAATTTTTGGAATTCTAACACAAACACACAACAATAATCAATCAATAAATATTTTTTAATACAAAATTTTATAATTTTGTTTAATTGTATATTATTATATATTAATTAAAATGATTTAAAGAATATTTAATAATTTAAATTAATTTTGAAATTGAAAAAAAAAAAAAAAAACGATTTTTATATATATATGCTTATATAATTTTATATTTTATATGGGAAGAATTTTGTAAGAAAAACTTTTTTATAAAAATTTTTTTTAAAAATTATTTTTGTATTTTATTATTTTTTATATAGAAAATCTTTTTTATAAATAGAATTTGTTAATATTATCTTTTTTATACAAAAAGATCTTATATAAAAAATTCTTTACAAAAAATTTTTCTTAAAAAAAAAATAATATTACAATCAAACCATATTCTATCTTAATATGGAAATAATTTAACATAATAAATATGATTCCCTTTTCACTACTTTTTTATTTCACAAAATTATTTAAATTATAATTTTTCGGAATTTTATTTATTAAAATTATTAATTTATAATTTTAAAAACATATATTTACTTTTTAGAATTATTTTTTTTGGATGGTCTAATATCTACACTATTAGATTATTTATATGATTCTCAATTTTTAACATAATATACTAAGTAAGAAATTTTGAATTTCAATTTTTAGATTTAAATAATTGGGAATTATTAAGAAAGATTATAAATCTATACTCTTAGTTATTCTAATTCTTAAACACTAAGAATAATTAAGAAAAATTTATTTTATATAAATTATATAAAAACTTTATTATATATATAAAACCTCTTAAATAATAATGGTTTTAATTTTAAACCTTATCAATCAACTCATTTAATTATCCAATATACTTAAATATCTAAAAACATTTTTATTTTTATATATTATTATACTTCTACACCACCTACTTACCTATTTATAAATATATATATTTCCCCTTTAAAATTTGAATAATTAAATAAAAAAAACAACTTAATAAAGTAAACTAACTATTTTAAGAAATTTTATTAAAAAGACCTAAGACAGGTGTAACAATATAATTTAAAAATTTGGTTTTTTTAATGAAAAATTTATATTTAAAAAGTTTTATATAAAATTTTATTTTTATTAGAGTTTTTAAAATTTTTTAAAAATATTAAATATGTTTTTTTTTTAAATTGTTATAAATATAAATATTATTAAAATAAATTATATAAAATTTATTTAAAAAAAATTGTAGGGCTTTGTTAATATAAGTTTAAAAAATAATTAATATATTAATTAATTTAAAATATATAATTTGAAATTTAAAATAATTGTATCTAATTCAAAAAACCATTTTTTTTTTTGTTTTTTTTATTATTCTAATTTGGTTGTATACTTTATAGATATTTAGTTAAATAAAATATTTAATTTTTCTAAATCTATTAAAAATTTTGTTAATAGGGGATATTAATTTTTAATAATAATAGTATTTAATTTTTTTTAATTTATATAGAGTTGTAATATTTTATTTTTTTTAAGAATAAAAAATATAAATATTTTTTTATAAATTATTAGATTTTTGAATAAATTTTTTAATTATATTTTTTTTAATTTAAAGTTTAAGGATTTTAAAATATTTTTTATTTATTAATTGTAGAGGTTTTTAAGCTAATGTAATATTTTATAATATAAAAATTTATATATATATATATATTTTTTTTTAGGGTAATAATATATTTTTTTTTTTTTTAAAAAAATATTTTTGTTAGGTTTTGGAATTTTTTGGGTAATGTGATAGGTTTTTTGATATTAATCTTATTGTTAATATAAAAAAATTGTTTTTATTGTTTTTTTTATAAATAATATAAATAAATTTTTGTTTTATAATTCTTTTGAAAACTTTGGTGCTGATAATTATAATTTTAAATAAATATTTTAGGCGTATTTAATTTTTTTTTTAATTAATATGGACATTATATTTCTTGTGTTATGGTTTTTTAGGTTAAAAAGTTTAATAATATTGACAACATCAACACTAATAATTTTTTTATAATCCTAAATTTTCATTTTAAATTGAGTTATTTTCTTAATTAATTTTCTATTTTTATTAAAATATTCTATAAATTTAGAAATTTTTTTAAAATAGAATAAAAAAATATTTTTAATTATAAATTTATAATTTTTATATATTTTTATATTATTATTATTTAAATAGGTAAGGGTTTTAATAAATTTTTAAAAATAAAAATATAGAATAATAAAAATTTCAATATATAATTCAAATAAAATTTTAAATTTTTTAAAATTCAAACAAAAAAATAAGTTTTGAGATATAAAGGAAATTTGTGATATTTTTTGGGGCTAAATATTTTTTGAAATAATAAGTAAAGATTTGTTTTTTTGTATATTATAAAATATAGTTAAACATATTTTTTTTTTTTTTTTTCTTTAATATCTTTTTGTTGTTAATATTTTAAAAATAAATACTATTTTATTTTAAATATTTTTATAAATAAATTTTTAAATATTTTAATTATAAATCAAATAAAAATTATAAAAAATTTGTTTTATAAATTTTTTTAAAAAGTTTTAAAGTTTATTTATTTAAATAATTATTAATAAAATATTTATTTTTAATATAGTATAAATAAAATTTTTAAATATAATATTTTTTTTTTTTTTTTTTAAATTAATTATTTTTGAATATTATTAATAAATTAGTTTATAAGTCCTAAACCAAAATAATTATTACCCCAAATCTATAATAAAAAATTTATAAGATTAAAATAACTAAATAATTTTTAAAGAGTTTAAAATAATATTTATTTTTAAAATAAATTAATATTAATTTAATATCTAAATTTTTTTTTTGTATTTAAAATTTATTAATTATTATTAAATTTTTAACAAAAAGTTATAAAATCATTAAAATCTTTAAAAAAAATATCATATATAATAAATAGTTTTTTTATTTTAATATACAACTTATATTATAAATAAATTATTTAAACAATATTATTATAATTTAATTATCTTATAAAATATCTAAATTTAATAAAATATAAAAAAAATAATTTATTAATTTATTTAAACTTCTTAAATTTTTATTTTGTTGTTTTAATAAAATCTAAATCTTTGAAAATTTTTTTAAGTTAAGTAATAAAATTAATATAAATATGTAAGAAATCGTATAGAAACTAATCAAGATATCAAGGTAATATACAAATATCACAAGGCAAAATAAGTGTACTAATGTGTATACAGATTGATACTTAAATTATTACTTAATTTCTAAATATATGATAGTGAATATAACAATTTAAATAAACAAATAACAAAAGAAATAACAAAGTAAACTAAACAAAAAATAAATCTATAAACTAAACATTTAGATATACAATATTAAACTAAACAAAGATTAAATCTATGAACTAAACATTCAGGTATAAAATATTAAACTGAACAAGAGTTAAATCTATAAACTAGACATTCAAACATAAAATATTAAACTAGATAGGAGATAAATCTGGACTAGATATTCAAATATACAAAATATTAAATTAAATATAAGTTATTTTTTGGTAGTTTGGGAGTTTATATAAAATAAAAGCTTAAATAAACCTTCTGTTGTATATACTGAAATAATAATATTAATATAATTCTGTAAATTCTAAAATCTGAATTTAGATATTCTTTTATTCTAAATTTATAATTTATATTACATTATATAATTTTTTTTTTAATTATAGTATTACTTAAATATTTTTTATAATTATTTTAAAAGTTTTTTTAGTTAATTAAATTTTTGTTTAAAGTTTATTATATTAAAAAAATTTTATTATATAATTTTTTCTTTTAACATTAATATCCTATTAATATTTTAATCTAATATTTAAAATTTTAATAAATCTTTTGTTATAATAATATTTTTTGTTAATCTTAAATAATATAAATTTTTGATAATTATTTTTATATAAAATATTTATAAAAAACAATTTTCCTAAATTTTTTATATTTAGATTTTTTTTTGGTATTTTAGATTTTGGATTTTTAGATTTTGATTTTTCTGATTTTAATGAATTCTGGTTTTGGTTGTATGAAGTTAAAATTTCCTGGTTTTTTTTAGGAATGTTAGTTTTTAAATTAATTTTTGGTCTGGTTGAGAAATATTGTTTAAAGTTATGATTTTGTTAAATGGTTAATTTATCATATAAATAAAATTTTTGTTATTAATATTTTTAAATTATTTTGTTTTTAAGATTATAAAACATATTTCTATTAGGATATTTTGTTTAATTTCAGCCAACTTGACTTATAATTATAAGATTTTATAATATAAACTAATATATCTAAATTTTGATATTTAGGTATTAAAAAATTTTGATATAAGAAAAATATTTTAAATAATATTAAGGTATTGGAAAATTTTAATTAATTTATTTAATTTTTTAAATTAATAAGATTATAAGATTTATTATTTTAAACAAGAGAATTAAATTAGTTAAGATAGGATTTATAAAATTCATTAAATAATTTTTAAGTATAAATAATATTAAATATAGATTATTAAATAAATTTATTCTAACCTTTTTATTAAAAAAAGTATTAAAATTTATAATAGTAAATTTATAAATTTAGGATTTTTTTAATTTCATATTTTTTTTCATCATCAATAGTAATTAATAAAAATCTTTTTTTATAATTTTAATTAAAAAACATGTTATTTTTTGCAAGGTAAAAAAAATTGGTATGAAAAATAGAATAAATTTTTATTAAGAAGAAAAATTTTAATTTATATATTTTTTTATTAATAGATTTAAAAATTTAAAATAGATTTTTTATTTTATTAGATAATTTAAAATAAAATCAAATTATTTTTATATTTTATATATTTAATTAAATTTAGTTATTTTTTTTATATTTGGATATTAGGTATTATTTTTTGTTTATCTATTTTTATTATATTTATATAATATAACTGATTTTTATATAAAAATTTTTTTAAAAATTTATTATTTACTATATAAAAATTTCTATTTATTAATTTTTAACAAATTTTTTTAATTCTTAAAATTTAAAAATATTTAAATTTTAATTATAGTTTATAATAAATAAAAAAATATTAGTAATATTTAAATTTTTATTATTATAGGAATATTTTATTAAAAAAAGTTAATTTATTTAATCATTTTACTAATAATTGATATATATATATAAAAATATTGTTTTATAATATTATTAACATATTCTATTTACCTATTAATTTAAAAATAGTAAATTATATTAAATCAATAATATATTTTCAGCTGTATATTAATTTTGTTTTAAAATTTGTTAAGAAAATTTTGTTTTTTATTTAATATGGCTTTTTTAAGTAATTTATATAATTTCCAAATATCTTAAAGAAATATTTTAACTAAATTTTTAATATTAAATTTTTTAATCATCAGGAATAAATGGATTATTTTAGAAAATCAATTTATTATAATAAAGATTATATTATAACCATTAACTTTAAATAATCTAATAATCAGATTAAAAGATATACTCTACCAATTTTTCTTAACAATTTGTAATAATTATAATAATCCTTAAAAAACATTTCTTGAAATTTTAATTCATTTATATATATAATAATTATCTACATATTTATTAATATTTTTCTTAATTTTTTTTTAAATATATTATCTTTGGATTAGTTTAAGTGTTTTTATTTTTTCTAAATATTTTGTTGTTAAATAATTATAGTATTACTATAGGATTTTTTTATAAATTTTCTTATTATCTAGTACCATTTTACAATTATTATAATAGAGTTTTTCTTATTGTTCTTTTATTTCTAATATTTTTGTTTTTAGATACCACTTATCGCCATTTTTTAAAATTTTTAAAATATCTTAAATATATAGATCATCTAAAACTACAATCTGCTATTTTTTTTATATTATTATAAAACTAATTTATTAGATTTTTTCAAACAAAATAAATATTTTAATTCAATTTTTAATATATTTATCCTTTTTTTCCTAAAAAAGATCTTTCAATTTTTTAGTTAATATATTGGTTTTAATATTAGTTTTTTTAAAAATAAAAAATATTTTAAAATTAAATTGGGAAAAAAATTTCATTTATTTTATTTATTTTTATTTAAAATATTATTTAATTATGAAATATTTTAAAATATATACTTAAATATAAAATATTTAAATAATTAATAATAATTTTTTATTATAAATATTATAATTATATTCTATAAATATCATTTTTTTTAATTAATAGGTTACAAAATATCAAAATTTATTATTATATTTTTAAAAAAAAATTGTAGTGTAGATAAAATTTAAAATATTTATTTTTATTTGTGTTTTTAATTTAAAATTCTAATGTTTTAAAATAAATTTTATTATAAATATTTATTAAAATATTTTGAAAGTTTATTTTTTTTTACTTTTTTAATAAAATATTTAATCTTTTTTAATTAGATTATAAAAAAATTTGGTTATTTTTATATAATTTTTAATAAATTATTAATAAAAATTTATAAAATTTAAAAAAAAATTATACTTCTTTAATAGTTTTAAATCTTTTTTTTAGTTTTTTTTAATCTAATATGTTTTAAATTTTGGTTAAATTTATTTTAATACTATTACTTTTAATAACTTAAAAATTTGGTTTTTTTAATAAAAAATTTATATTTAGAAAATTTTATATATAAATTTATTTTTATTAAAGTTTTTAAAATTTTTTTAATATGTTAAATATGTTTTTTTTTTAAATTATTATAAATATAAATGTTGTCAAAATAGATCATATAAAATTTATTTAAAAAAGGTTATAAAATTTTATTAATATAAACTTAAAATATAATTAATATATTGATTAATTTAAAATGTATAATTTGGAATTTAAAATAATTATATTTAATTTAAAAGGTTATTTTTTCTTTATTTTTTTTTGTTATTTTAATTTGGTTATATAAATATTTAATTAAATAAAATATTTGGCTTTTTTGAATTGGTTAAAAATTTTATTAATATATAATAAAAAATATCAATTTTTAATAATAATAGTATTTAGTTTTTTTTAATTTACATAAAATTATAATATTTTATTTTTTTTAAGAATAAAAAATATAAATATTTTTATAAATTATTAAATTTTTAAATAAATTTTTTAACCATATTTTTTTTAATTTAAAATTTAAAAATTTAAAAATATTTTTTATTTATTAATTATAAAGGTTTTTAAGTTAATTTAATATTTTATAAAATAAAAATTTTTATATTTTTTTTTTTTTTAAAATAGTAGTATATTTTCTTTTTTTTTTTAAGAATGTTTTTATTAAATCTTAAAACTCCCAAAATAGTTTAATAAATTTTTTAACAATAATTTTATTATTAATATAAATAATCTATTTTTATTTTTTGTTTAAGTTATAAATAATAAAAATAGATTTTTATTTTATAATTCTTTTGAAAACCTTAATACTAATAATTGTGATTTTTGGTAAATATTTTAAGTATATTTGATTTTTTTTTTTAATTGATATAGATATTATATTTCTTATATTATAATTTTTTTAAATTAAAAAGTTTAATAATATTAATAATATTAGTATTAATAATTTTTTTATAATTTTAAATTTTTATTTTGAATTGAATTATTTTCTTAATTAATTTTTTATTTTTATTAAAGTATTTTATAAATTTAAAGATTTTTTTAAAATATAATAAAAAATTATTTTTAATTATAAATTTGTAATTTATATATATTTTTATATTATTATTATTTAAATATATAAAAATGTTAATAAATTTCTGAAAATAAAAATATAAGATAATAAAAATTTTAATATATGATTTAAATAAAATTTTAAATTTTTTAAAATTTAAATAAAAAAATAGATTTTAAAATATAAAAAAAATTTATAATATTTTTTAAAATAAAATTCTTTTTAAAATGATAAATAAAAATTTATTTTTTTATATATTACAAAATATGGTTAAATATCTCCTTTTCCTATTTCCTCCTTAATATATTTTTATTATTAATATTTTAAAATAAATATTATCTTATTTTAAATATCCTCATAAATAAATTTACAAATATTTTAATTACAAATTAAATAAAAATCATAAAAAATTTATTTTATAAATTTTGTAAAAATTTTTAGAATTTATTTATTTAAATAATTATTAATAAAATACTTATTTTCAATATAATATAAATAAAATTTTTAAACATAATATCTATTTTTTTTTTTTAAATTAATTATTTTCAAATATTGTTAATAAATTAGTTTATAAATCTTAAATTAAAATAATTATTTCTCTATATTTATAATAAAAAATTAATAAAACTAAAATAATTAAGTAATTTTTAAAATATTTAAAATAATAATTTTTTTTTTTAAAAAACTAATATTAGCTTAGTTTTTAGATTTTTCTTTAATTTCTAAAATTTGTTAATTATTATCTAATATTTAATAGAAAGATATAAATTCATCAAATTTAATTATAATTTTATTTAAATAATTAAAATTTTTTTAATTTTAATGTATAAATTATTATAAAAGTAAATAATTTATATAAAATTATTATAATTTAATTATTTTATTAATTATTTAAATTCTATAAAATATAGAGAAAAAAATTTATTGGTTTATTTAAATTTATATAATTTTTGTTTTATTATATTGGTAGAATTAGAATTATTAAAGGTCTTTTTAAACTATATTATAAATTTTTTATAAAAAGTTTATAATTATTTTTTATTATTAGTATTATATTTATTGGAATAAAAATTTATTAAATTTCTTTTTAATAAGTTAATAGTATAAAAAATTTTTATTATTGGTTCTTAGAATTTAATTTATTCTTTTTTATATTTATTATTTAATTAAAAGAAAAAATTTTGAAGTTTATAAAATTTTATATTATTAAATAAATTAAAATTTGGAAATTTTAGGATAGAAATTAAAATAAAAGTAATAATTATTTTTAAATTGTTTTTAAAATATTTAAAAATAGTTATAATAATTACAATTTGTTTTTTAAAAAATTTAGAAAAATTGATAATAATTAACTTAGAGATAGATATTTGGATATTACATTAATAAGATTATGAAGTAATAAAGTATAAAAAATTATATAAAAATTAATTAAGATATCAAAATAATATATAAATATTATAAAGTAAGATAAGTGTATTAATATATATATAAATTAATAGTTAAATTATTACTTAATTTCTAAATATATAATAATAAATATAATAATTTAAATAAATAAATGATAAAAAAAATAACAAAATAAATTAAATAAAAAATAAATTTATAAATTAAATATTTAAATATATAATATTAAATTAAATAAAAATTAAATTTGTAAATTAGATATTTAGATATAGAATGTTAAATTAAATAAAAGTTAAATTTATAAATTAAATATTTAAATATAAAATATTAAATTAAATAGAAAATAAATCTGAATTAAATATTTAAATATATAAAATATTAAATTAAACATAAATTATTTTTTAATAATTTAAAAGTTTATATAGGGTAAAGGCCTAAATAGGCCTTTTATTATACATACTAAAATAATAATATTAATATAATTTTATAAATTTTAAAATCTAAATCTAAATATTTTTTTATTTTAAATTTATAATTTATATTATATTATATAATTTTTCTTTCAACCACAATATTACTTAAATATTTCCTATAATTATTCTAAAGGTTCCTTTAATTGACTAAATTTTTGCTTAAAATTTATTATACTGGGAAAGCTTCATTACAAAATATTTTAACTTTATTTTTTGTTATTAACATTATATTTATTAAAATTAGTTTTATTAAATTTTTTTTTAAAAAATTAATAACATATATATATATATATTTTGAAAAATAACAAATTTAATTACTTTTTTTTTATATTTATTGTAACAAAGCTCTCCCAGTATAATGAACTTCAAGCAGAAATCCAGTTGGCTGGAGGGGCTTTCAAAATAACCATAAGAAATATCTAAATAATATTATAATTGGAAGAAAAATTATATAATATAATATAAATTGTAGATTTAGAATAAAGAAGTATTTAAATTTAGATTTTATAATTTATAAAATTATATTATTATTGTTATTTTGGTATATGCAGTAGAAAGCCTATTTAAATCTTTGCCTTACATAGACTTCCAAGTTATTAAGAAATAATTTATGTCTAATTCAGTATTTTATATATCTAAATATCTAATTTAGATTTATTTTTTGTCTAGTTCAATATTTTATACCCAAATATCTAAATTTATAAATTTAACTCTTATTTAGTTTAACATTTTATATTTGAATGTTTAATTTATAGATTTATTTTTTGTTTAATTTATTTTGTTATTTTTTTTGTTAAGTATCTATTTAAACTATTATATTTATTATTATGTATTTAGAAATTAAGTAATAATTTAAGTATCAATTTGTATGCATACTAGTATATTTATCTTGTTTTATAATATTTATATATTATTTTAATATTTTGATTAGTTTTTATATAATTTCTTACATTTTGTTGTTTTATAATTTTATTAATTTAATATTCAAATATTAGTATCTGAATCTAAAGTCTCTAACAGTAAAAATGTTGAAAAAAAAAATATTATTATTGTTTTTTTAGGATTTATTGTTAAGTAAATTAAAGTTATAATAGTAGTTTTTAAATATTTTAGGAATAGTATGTTATTAATAGCATTTATAATTGTTTTTAGTATTAAATTTCTAGATTTGGACTTTTTTGATGGTATAAAATCATATGAACTTTGTAATTTTTTAATCCAACTTAATAATAAATATGAAAAAAAAAACAACTAAATTTATTATTTCTTATAAAAAAATTATATATACTATTAGTTTTCTAAAAAAAAATCCAATAAAACTAATCTTTAATAAATATAATACTAATAATAAAGAATAAAATTAAAATATTTATATTGATTTTATTATTTGGTTTAAAAAAGTTTTTAAAAATTTAAATTTTGCCAAAATAATAAAATAAGAATTTAGAAATTTTAAATAAACGAATAAATTATTTTTTTTATATCTTACTAAATTTAAATATTTTATAAAATGACTAAATTATAACAACATTATTTAAATAACTTATTTATAATATAAATTATATATTAAAATAAAAGAATTTTTTATTATATATAACATTTTTTTTTAAAAATTTTAATGATTTTGTAACTCTCTATTAAAAACTTAATAATAATTGGTAAATTTTAAATATAAAAAAGAAATTTAGATATTAAACTAATATTAACTTATTTTAAAAGTAGATATTATTTTAGATTTTTTGAAAACTATTTAATTATTTTAATTTTATTAATTTTTTATTATAGATTTAAAATAATAATTATTTTAATTTAAAATTTATAAATTAATTTATTAATAATATTTAAAAATAATTAATTTAAAATAAAAAAAAAAAATATTATATTTAAAAACTTTATTTATATTATACTAAAAATAAATATTTTGCCAACAACTACCTAAATAAATAAATTTCAAAATTTTTTAGAAAATCTATAAAATAAATTTTTTATAACTTTTATTTAATTTATAATTAAATTATTTAAGAATTTATCTATAAAAATATTTAAAATGAAATAATATTTATTTTAAAATATTAATAATAAAAGAATATTAAAAAAAAAATAAAAAAAAAAAATGTTTAACCATACTTTATAATATATAAAAAAATAAGTTTTTATTAATTATTTTAAAAAATACCTAATTTTAAAAAATATTATAAATTTTTTTTATATTTTAAAATTTATTTTTTTATTTAAATTTTAAAAAATCTAAAATTTTATTTAAATTATATATTAAAATCTTTATTATTTTGTATTTTTATTTTTAGAAATTTATTAAAATTTTTGTTTATTTAAATAATAATAATATAAAAATATATATAAATTATAAATTTATAATTAAAAATAATTTTTTATTTTATTTAAAAAAAACTTTTAAATTTGTAAAATATTTTAATAAAAATAAAAAATTAATTAAAAAAATAATTTAATTTAAAATGAAAATTTAAAATTATAAAAAAATTATAATATAAGAAATATAATATCTATATTAATTAAAAAAAAAATCAAGTATATTTGAAATATTTATTTAAAATTATAATTATTAATATTAAAGTTTTCAAAAGAATTATAAAATAAAAATTTATTTATATTATTTATAATTTAGAAAAAAAATAAAAACAAATTATTTATATTAATAATAAAATTAATATTAAAAAATTTATTATATTATTTAAAAAATTTTAAAATTTAATAAAAACATTTTTTTTAAAAAAAAGGAAATACATTATTATTTTAAAAAAAAAAAAAAAATATAAAAAGTATTATATTATAAAATACTAAATTAATTTAAAAATTTTTATAATTAATAAATAAAGAATATCTTAAAGTTTTTAAATTTTAAATTAAAGAAAATATAATTAAAAAATTTATTTAAAGATTTAATAACTTATAAAAAATATTTATACTTTTTATTTTTAAAAAAAATAAAATATTATAATTTTATATAAATTAAAAAAAATTAAATGTTATTATTATTAAAGATTAATATTTTTTGTTATATATTAATAAAATTCTTAACAGATTTAAAAAAACTAAATATTTTATTTAACTAAATATTTATAAAGTATATAATTAAATTAAAATAATAAAAAAAGATAAAGAAAAAATAGTTTTTTAAATTAAATATAACTATTTTAAATTCTAAATTATATATTTTAAATTAATTAATATATTAATTATTTTTTAAACTTATATTAATAAAGTTTTATAATTTTTTTTAAATAAATTTTATATAATTTATTTTAATAATATCTATATTTATAATAATTTAAGAGAAAAATATGTTTAATATATTTAAAAAATTTTAAAAATTTTAATAAAAATAAAATTTTATATAAAACTTTTTAAATATAAATTTTTTATTAAAGAAATTAAATTTTTAAATTATATTATAAAAAATGATGGTATTAAAATAAATTTAATTAAAATTTAGAATATATTTGATTAAAAAAAGCTAAAAAAAGAATTCAAAATTATTAAAGAAATATAATTTTTTTTAAAATTTATAAATTTTTATTAATAATTTATTAAAAATTATATAAAAATAATTAAATCCTTTTATAATTTAATTAAAAAAATTAAATATTTTATTAAAAAAATAAAAAAAAACAAACTTTTTTAATATTTTAATAAATATTTATGATAAAATTTATTTTAAAATATTAGAATTTTAAATTAAAAATATATATAAAAATAAATATTTTAGATTTTATTTATATTATAATTCTTTTTTAAAAATAAATAAAATAAATATTAAAATTAATATACTAATTAAAAAGTTAAAAGATTTTTTTTAGAAAGAAAAAAATAAGTGTATTAAAAATTAAATTAAAATATTTATTTTATTTGAAAAAATTTAATAAATTGGTGTTATGATAATATAGGAAAAATAGATTATAATAATATTTAAAAATTTATATATTCAAGATGTTATTAAAGTTTTAAAAAAAAAATAAATAATATTTTAAGGTTGAAATATTAAAAATAAAAAAATAATAAAAAAAATTATATTATAACAAAAAAAAAATAATACTTAATAATAAAAAAATTTGTAAGGAAATTTTAGAATAATATTATAACCATCCTATAGTAGGATATTTAGAAAAAATAAAAACATTGAAATTAATTTAGAGATAGGGTAGGTTTATAAAAAAATATTAATTAATATATAAATAATTGCTATATTTGTAAATGTATTAAAACTTTTAGAAATGTATTTTAGGGTTTGTTATAATTATTATAGATTGTAGAAGATAACTAGCAAAATATTTTTTTTAATTTGATTATTAGATTATTAGAGGTAAATGGATATAATACAATTTTTATTATTGTAAATAAATTTTTTAAAATAATATACTTAACCTTTATTTTTAAAAAATTTATTACTAGGAAATTAACCACAATATTTTTAAAAAATATCTAAAAATTTTATAAATTATTTAAAAAAGTTATATTAAATAAAAGAAAAAAATTTTTAAATAAATTTTAAAATAAAATTAATAATTAATTAAAAATTTATTACTAATTTAATACTACATACTATTTTTAAATTGATGGATAAATAGAATGTATTAATGCTATTATAGAATAATATTTTAAAACTTATATCAATTATTAATAAAATAACTAAATTAAATAACTATTTTTAACTAAATATATTTATAATAATAAAATATTAAATATTATTAGAATTTTTTTATTCATTATAAATTACAAATAAAAATTAATTATATTTAAATTTTAAAAATTAAAAAGATTTGTTAAAAATTTAAAAATTATAAAATTTGTTTAATAAATATTAAAATTATAGGAAATTTTTTAAACAAAAATTAATTGTGCTATATAAATTCAATAGAAATAAGTAAATAAATAAAAATAATTTGTATTTAAATACAAAAAAGAAGATTATATTTGGTTAAATATATATAATATTAAGATAATACACCCCTATTCAAAATTATTTAATAAGATAGAAAAACTATTTCAGATTTTTAAGTTTATAGAAAAATAAATATATAAACTAAAACTTTCTTTTTTAATAAAAATTTATTTTATTTTTTATATTAATTTATTTTATTTAATACTAGATAATGTATTTTTTAATTAGAATTATAAAAAAAAATTTTTATTAATCACCATTAATAATAAAAAAAAATATAAGATTAAAAAAATTTTAATTTAAAAATTTATTATTATAAATTTTAATATTTTTTTTAATAGAAAAATTGAAATGAATTTATTTAGTAATTTGTATTTGATATTATTTATATTCAAAAATTGTTTGATGAATTTTATAAATTTTATTTTGATTGATTTAGTTTTTTTGTTTGATATAATAGATTTTATAATCTTATTTTTATATAATTTTGAAAATTTAAGTGAGTTAATTAGAAGTTTCCAATATTTTAATACCAAAATATTTTTTTTGTATTAAATTTTTTTAATATTTAAATATTAGAATTTAAATATATTAGTTTATATTATAAAATCTTATAATTATAAACAAAACTAATCAAAACCAAACAAAATATTTTAATTTTAGAAATGGAATAATTTGAAAATATTATTAATAAAAAATTTATTTATATGATGGATTAACTATTTAACAAAATTATGATTTTAAATAATATTTTTTAATTAAATTAAGAAATTAATTTAAAAAATAGAATTTTTGAAAAATATTAAAAAGTTTTAACTTTATATAACCAAAATTAGAATATATTAGAATTAAAAAAATTAAAATTTAAAAATTCAAACCCTAAAATATTAAAAAAAAATTTAAATATAAAAATTTTAAAAAAATTACTATTTATAAAAATTTTATATAAGAATAATTATTGAAAATTTATAATATTTAAAGTCAACAAATAATATTATTATAATAAAAAATTTATTAAAATTTTAAATATTAAATCAGAATATTAACAGAATATTGATGTTAAAAAAGGAAATTATATAATGAAATTCTCCTAATAATTTTAAATAGAAATTTAGTTAATTAGAAAAACTTTTAGAATGATTATAAAAAATATTTAAATAATATTATAATTAAAAGAAAAATTATATAATATAATATAAATTACAAAGTTAAAATAAAAAAATATTTAAATTTAAATTTTATAATTTATAAAATTATATTATTATTGTTATTTTAATATATACAATAAAAAATCTATTTAAACCTTTATTTTATATAAACTTTTAAACTACTAAAAATAATTTATGTTTAATTTAATACTTTATATATTTGAATGTTTAGTTCAAACTTATCTCCTATTTAGTTTAATATTTTATATTCAAATATCTAAATTCACAAATTTAATTTTTGTTTAGTTTAATATTCTATATTTGAATATTTAATTTACAGACTTATCTTTTATTTAGTTTACTTTGTTATTTCTTTTGTCAAGTGTTTATTTAAATTGTTATGTTTATTATTATATATTTAGAAATTAAGTAATAATTTAAATATCAATCTATATACATATTAGTACACTTATTTTACTTTATGACATTTGTGTATTATCTTGATACCTCAATTAGTCCTTATACGATTTCTTACATTTATTATTAAATTAAGTTAAGAAATTATAAAATTTATATAATTTTATATTATTAAAAAAATCCAAATTTAAAAATTTAATATTAAAAATAATTACAAATATTATTAATAGTATATTATTTTTAAAATATTTAAAAATAGTTATAATAATTACAATTTGTTTTTTTAAAAAATTTAGAAAAATTGATAATAATTAACTTAGAGATAGATATTTGGATATTAAATTAATAAAATTATGAAGTAATAAAATATAAAAAATTATATAAAAATTAATTAAAATATCAAAATAATATATAAATGTTATAAAATAAGATAAATATATTAATATGTATATAAATTAATATTTAAATTATTATTTGATTTTTAAATATATAATAGTGAATATAATAATTTAAATAAATAATTAACAAAAAAAATAATAAAATGAATTAGATAAAAAATAAATCTATAAATTAGATATTTAGAGATATAGTATTAAACTAAATAAAAATTAAATTTATAAACTAGATATTCAGATATAAAATATTAAATTAAATAAGAAATAAATTTAAATTAAATATTTGGATATACAAGATACTAAATTGGGTATGAATTGTTTTTTAGTAATCTAAAAATCTATATAAGGTAAAGGTTTAAATAAACCTTCTATTATATATATTAAAATAATAATAATAATATGATTTTATAAATTATAAAATTTAAATTTAGATATTTTTTTATTCTAAATCTACAATTTATATTATATTATATAATTTTTCCTTTAATCACAATATTACCTAAATATTTCCTATAATTATTCTGAGGGTCCCTCTGACCAACTGGGTTTTTGCCTAAAGTTTGTTATGTTGGGAGAGCTTCGTTACAATACTCATTATATACAAAAAATTTAAATTATATAAATATTATATTATGGAATGGATATAGGAAATTAATATATTTTCAAATTTTTTATTAATATTTTTATTAAATAATAATTTTTTTTTTTTATTTTAAGAAATTTGAAAAATATAAAAAATTTAAAAATTATACAAAAAAATATTAAAGAAATAATAATAATGAATATTGATAAAAATCATACCTTATTTTTTTTTTTAAAGTTTTTATTAATATTTTAAATTTTTTAAAATAAAACAAAAAAGATAAATTTATAAATGAATTTGATATTTTTTATTAATATTAATGGAAAATTTGTTTATGTTTTGTTAAATAACAAAACAAATTTTTTTTTTTTATTTATTTTAAATTAATTTAACAATATTATTTTTTTAAAATATAATAAAAAAATATTATTAATATTATTATTTTCAATTAAAAAAATTTTTAAAATTATTATATATAAAATTAATTTTATTTTTTTTACCAATGAATATATTAAAATAATTATTATAAATATCTTAAAAATTTTGTATAACCTAGTTATTGGATATTAATTAATTAGCTCATCAAATACAATTTTATTATTAACTAAATTTATAATATCATAAAATTTTTTTAATATAATTGTTAGAAATTATATTATAAGAACTTATCCTCAAAAATTGACATCAAGAAAAAAATATAATTCCATTTTTACATCAGATGAAGTTTTTCTTTGTTGTGTTTTATCTTATTTATTGTGCCCCATCTAATCCATCTGATACTACAATAAAATTGTTAAAGATTTATACAAGTTTTTATTTAAAGTTTAAAATCTTTTTCTTTAATATTAGATTTATTATTAATAAAAATATTTGATTTTATATCTTTATTATCATATGAATAAATCTTATTTTAAATATTAAAATCTATAGAGTATTTCACCACCAGATGAGACATACC